>PVJD01004094.1:0-144931 GCA_004026545.1 Mormoops blainvillei | reverse complement strand
CTGACTTCCCTTTGTCCCACACACGCCCCGCCCCTCCCCAAACGCAAAAATCTTATGTCATCTTCTAGCCACGGCATCGATGAGCCTGTCATTCTCATGCCGCTAACTGGCGTGTGTCCCCTCTTCTGCAGAGGGGCTTTTATTTAACGATGCTGCTCTGGAGGGGAAGGGCTCAGACAACGTCAGGGGCTCCCGGTCCAGCGTCGAGGGAGCCGGCGTGCCATGGCCACGCACCAGCCTCTCCGTGGGGGCGGCAGGGAGCAGCCACGCACAAGGGAAACTGGATGGCGGATGGCTGGATGACGTGGTGTGGCAAGTGGCTCGGGCAGGGGGTCTGGCCTCCTTTTGCTTTTAAACGGGCTTCTCGGGACCTCTAGCCTCATGAGCCTGGGGGCAATGAGTGAAGCAGGCCAGTCTTTCCTTTTATCTGAAAGAAGCGACTTTCAAAGTAACACCTCCCTTTCTCAATCTTTCCACTCCGTGGCCAGGCGAGAAAGGCTGCGGAGAAGCCCAGAGCAACACTTATCCCTGCCAAGGCGAGGCCGGCCCCCAGAGGGCACCGGGGGCTCCAGCAGGGATGGTGGGCACCCCACCGCACAGGAGGGGACCGCTGACAGAAGGTGGGGGGGTCTTGGTCCTCTGGTTTCAAGAGCAAGGAGCATCTTGGCTTAGAGCTGGTCAAAGCCACCCACTGGGACTGAGACCTGCTTCACCTCCACTTGCCTCTGCTTCTTTGTGGGGACCAAGGTTCCCTGGAGCCAAATGACATTGTAGACAGAGACCCACATAATCTCCTGGCTTCCCGGGAGAGGCTGGTTGAGAGATGCACTGGCCGTTTCGAGTTCTGTGATGGGTGGGATCGGACAGATGGCCCGGGATTGATACACAGAATGACCTGTGTGAATCCCGGCCAGGGGACAGGGATGAGAGTGTTGACTGCTCATTTCTTCTAGTTGACAAATATTGACCCAGTGCCCATGACATGCTCCCTGCAACTCGCTGTGCTGGACACAGATGCTAATTCCCAAAGGGCAGGTCACCGTTAAAGCCAGATCAGGGCCAAAGCTCGAGGCACGAGGATGGGTAGAGGGAGCTGGGAAACCCCGGCTCAGGGCAGAGGGTGAAACCTTGCACTCGGTGCTGGCAGTGGGAAAGACAGACACTTGGTAGCAGACAAAGTTCTTGTTTCAGGCGTTGTGTTTAGCTATGTGGAAGAAGAACCTCAACTGTGGTGTTTTCACCTTGTTTTGCTCACCTCTCCAGGGAGAATGCCTCCAGAGCTCTGTAGTTATTCAAGGGTGCCACCTGAGACCCAGTTCCTGGGTCACCATCCTCATAGTTACAAGATGGCTGCTCTGCTCAAGACATCGCATCTGTATTCCAGGCAGGAGGAAGCGGTAAAGGCGAAAAGCAGAGCCAGCTGAGTCTGTTCCTCTTTATTAGGAAAAAACAAAGCTCTCCCAGAAGCCTTGTCTAATAGAATAACCTAATCAGACCTCGCTGATCACAAAGGGGACTCCGTGCTGTAAAAAAGGCCGTTAGAGGTGGAAGCATCTGAAACAGGGCTCAGTGTGAGCCCGACGGATAAGTGCGGCAGGGTTTTGTTAGTAGGGAAGAGGGACAGAATGGATACTGGATGGGCAACGCACAGGGTCTAATCATTCTAACCACGCGTGGCTGGTCTGTCATTAGTGTCATTTATCTGCACATTTATGGCAGCTCCCGCTTCTCTGCAAGTTAATGGGGCTCCGAAACATTACGGAGCCAGCGTTTCTGGCTCGGCCATCACTTCCTTTTGCTGCCTTGGTCGCACACCACTGCCCCGCACGTCCGGCCTGACGCTGGGTCTTGGGTGTGGGGTACGACTCTCTTGGCTCTTGCCCTCACGTGTGTCATGATGCCTCCACCCTGGAGGAGCTGCCTGTCCGCACAGACGTGGTTCAGCTCGGACCACACGGGCTCACAGGCCGTTCCCAGCTTCCAAAGGCAAGGCAATGCTCCTTGCGGCCATGCCTGTTACACTGCGGCGGGTTCTTACATACCTACTCCGGACCCCTGCATTTGCTCCCTCTGCCACCATCCCGCCCCGTATGTCTTGTTATGCAAATGAGCTGGTCATTCAACAAAGCACTGTCTGTCCCTTCTGCTTCAGGTAGGTCCCGGAACCCAGGGAAACCTTATCGGTAGACACTGCATCCATTCCTCTTGTCTTCCTTCCTAAAACAGAATCCCAATTTGACCAGGTGATAGATCATAATAGGTCTAGGCCACATGGGACAATGCAACTCTCTGCTTCGCAGCCTCCCAGCCCTGGCAGTTAAGTGTGGCATGGGACCTAGTTCTAGCCAAAGAGTTTCTGCGAGGGCTCTGAGAAAGTACGTTCCTGATGCAGGAAAGAGACGCATATGCTGCTACCGCTCTTTCCTTTTTCTTGCTCCGAACTCAAATGCAATGTCTGGAGCCACAGCAGCCAGTTTGCAATGATGAGGCAGTAAAGTAACAAACCGTAGGTGGTAGAATGCTAACAGTAAATATTGGGCATGTGGAGGCGCCACAGATCTGCTGCTCCAGCCCTCGACCACCTACCTCTTCACTGTTATGTAAGAAAAATTATTCCCATTTAAGATTCTGTCAACTGGGTTTTATCCTGTTGGCCAAGAACATTCCAGATGATCTAAGTGGTAAACCCGAGCGACAGGGCTGCTGCCCTCGTGAACCATATGGTTTACGTAAGAGAGATGCGTAACCACGTAATATAAATTGTCCAGTGAGGAGGCAGGTGTATTGGTCACAAGACGGTCCTAAACTGGCTGGGGGATGGGACAGGGAAGGCACTTCTGAGGAAGTCTCTCGACAGGAAGTCTTTCTGCAGTGTGTGAGCTCACCCACCGTTCCCATTCTCCTCCGGCAATGTCCCGGCCCCACCCCCTCCTGTGACCAGCAGATAAGATTTCTGCTTGCCTGTCACTCTCTCCTCCAGGCGCCTGGGGAGATAGGACACATGCGTCCTGCATTCCCGGGACGCCACCTGGTACGGTCCATCCTTGTGGGGGTGCTGCTGTGAAGCCTGGGTTTTCCCAGAACTCTGCCCTCCAGAGAGAGCGAGACGCAGGCCAGCAGCCCAGCGGCAGCCTCCCCCAGGCTGACGGTTAATTATTAACGGGGCAGAGAAATGGACACCAGCTCACAGCCTCCCCAACAGCGGCCCAGAGACTGTGCCGTTTCGGCCTGAGGAAGACGGCAGTCATCCTGTCTCAGGCATCGCTGCGCCCCCGTGATCGCAGCCCTAAGTGGGTTACCATGAAAACGAAGCTGCCCCGTGAGCGTATATGCAACTGTATTCAAAGGAGCACCCGCAAAAGCAGAGGCTCGGAGGGGACCCAGGAATGCTACGAACCGGCTAAACCAACGCCATGCGCTGCCGGACGGCGGCGGATCCGCCGTCCAAAGGGCTCGCGATGTCATCGTATTTGCCGCCCTATTGGGGAAAACTATTTTCGGCCCAATTAGCAGGAGATTTTTTAGAATGCAAATGCTTTTCATTAAGACATAAAACAAAATGCCACGACATTTCCCCCATCCATTCATCATAAACAAGTTAATTACTGTGAAACAAACCGCCCTCTGGAACCGGGATACCTGGGGCTGCTGGGAGGCTGACGCGGGCCAAGGAGGGACGGCAGAGGGGTCGCTCCCCGCCGACCGGGCGCCGATCGTCAAACAGCGACTCTGCGCCGCTTGTCGAGTGAAGGCTAGACTCTCTCCGCTGGAATATCTCAGTTATAAGGAGTCGTTACCTATTTAACTTGATTCCTACCAGAATTGCAGAAATGCCACACCTCGTATTTGACACACACACATCTCTGCTGTGGTCTCGTAGTTTGCAAAGTTTTCTACATAAATAGAGAAATTTTCATCTGCCCTGGTTTGAGCGTAGGTCAGCTTTCACCTCCGTACTTGTGACACTACTTCTGAGCTGTACAACGTCACTTTGTCCCTGGGGTTCTTCACCTTAAGAAAAGCCACAGGATGAGAACAGGGAGGGGCTGTCCCACGAGGCACAGGGGGAGCAGCGGGACTCCGGCCCCCCAGGGGAGGGCGCTGCAGATTCCCGGTTCCCAGGACCCACTCCACAATTCTCTTCTCAACCGGGGCCAGACTGGGCCTCCTCTCAAGTGTAAGCAGGTGCTTAGGAAATGAGTCTCACATCCGCAAATCCTGGAAGCCAGTCCGAGCTCACCTATAATGACAAGCGCGTCAACCCCCGCTAGGTAAAAGCCATCTGGACATATGGGACAGGCCAACACACGGCCAGCGATCGAAGCTTCCCCACCCCGCTGGCGAAGAGCCGCGGCCACCAGGACAGCGAGGAGACGCCTGTTTGAAATCTCACATTTTATTGTAAAAAGGACGAGAATCTATCATTCTCTTCCGTAGTAGGGAGCACCTGTCGTAACTAAAAGAGAGGCAGTTTTTCTGGGATTCCTCAGTAACGCTGATATACTCTAGCATCTTTTCCTGTTTAGCTCTATCCCTGGGGAGGCTTGAGGACGTCGGCTTCAGGACATGCAAATGGTGGCACCTCGATACGTGTTTCCTGTTAACACTGAGTATGAGGGGGGCACCTGGCCGTCCCTGCCGTTCGCTGTAAACCCGTGGTCCTGCAGGGTGCTCACCTTCCAACTCTAAAGTCACACGACGGGGCGATGACAGGGCAGGTCCCGGACACTCTGAACACACGCGCCTCCTCACAAGCACGTCCGCCCCTTCCAGGTCGACCACCCAGAGATGAGCATTTCCTATTGTTTTTTGTTTGTCTGTCTGGTTGTCAACGAAAGCGTCGAGAGCACTGTACCCTGGCTGGCGGTGGCAGTCGACCCCGATGACAACTAATAAGAAGAGTTGGGTTCAATGCAACATAAAAATCCTGATTCGGGTAATGGGCACCAGTGAGTCAGCGGGCTCTGCCTTCTGCGAAGGATCTGGGCACACACCTGCTCACACAGGTGGGTCTGCCAGCGCCCCGGGGAGAGCCCTACACTCCCTGCAACACGGACCTGGGAGACGGGCAGCAGTCCGAGGACTGAATGGCGAAATTCAGCTTGGGTGCTTCACCTCAAGTTTGCTCCCTCCCTCCCTTGGAAATCGGCGAAAGGCCCTTTCGCAGAAACTGGGGCAGGGGTGGGGGTGGGGTGCGGTGCGTAGCCAAGGGTAAACCCCAGGGCAGGGAGAGCTGATTCATTGCCCCTCTCATGCAAATATAAAGTTTAATCAGTCTGTCCTGATTAATGGATATGCACAACGATCTGCTGTCATCTGAGTTGCGGCGGGGCCTCTGACTGTTCCGACCACGTGGATGGGATCCCGCAGGGACTGGGACACTCCCCGGTGGTTACCGCCTGCATTTTCATGTTGTCGGTGGGGCAGTCGGGGAAGCGAATGCCGCAGATGTGAACAGAACGTCCGTGGGCTTATTTATGCCATTTCCCACAACAGCGTCTGCTTCACCGTGCGTTTCAGAGTGGGGATAACTTAAGAGTCTGGAATCTCATACATAAAACTACTCCCTAAGAAAGCCTCCCT
Source organism: Mormoops blainvillei (assembly GCA_004026545.1). Taxonomy (NCBI): domain Eukaryota; kingdom Metazoa; phylum Chordata; class Mammalia; order Chiroptera; family Mormoopidae; genus Mormoops; species Mormoops blainvillei. The sequence continues at coordinate 139,348 of PVJD01004094.1, read as the reverse complement.
CTGCATAGTGCTTGGGTGACGACCTTGCACCCCGACTCCAGTCAGTAGCCCCGGAAACGATCCGCCTCCCTCAGGTGATGCCGAACCTTTTGCCTGTGATGGCCGCGAAGGTCTCCCCGGCGGCCCTGGCCGTACCTCGCTGACCTCGAGCAAAGAGCGGGGCTCAGGTGGGCCCCACCGCACCTTCTCCACCAGACCGTTTCCCAGAGCAAGCTGAGAGATTCCTCCCCGCCCATGCTCAGCCTACCTTTGAGGAGCTTCTCTCCTTCCAGAATATTCTGGGAGATTAATGCTGTGTAAGCTTCTTCAGAGAATCCAGCCTTGCAGGTCTCGCTGGCTGTAAGATCCCCACTATGGGCCTGAGAAGGGAAAGAGAGAGGTTAGAACAACATTAAGTTCACAGAAACCTGATCTGAGGACCCATCAGGGGGCTGCCGCGGGCAAGTCTCCGCCTCAAGGTTGTGGACACACCCCAGCCTCCACCAGACTCGGAGTGGTGCTGGCCTGGGGACAGGGCCCGGCAGAGAGGGGAGGCGGAGCGCCTGTCTGGCCCCACTGGTGCGCGGAGGGATGAAAGCATGAGGCGTGTCCAGGAGGCAGCAGGCCGGAGAGCCAGGAGTTCGCCAGTGACAACTGAGAGGAGGCGAGGCCACGGAGTGGCTGTGTCCAGCCATTTCACCCTTTGGCCACAATGCCCTCGCTGTGGGTAAGGCAGGCGGCAGGTTTGTCCCCTCCCTGCGGTCCACCAGGGAGGGGGGCGAGTGGAGAACAAGAGAGGTGCTTCTCCAGGACTTGGCCCAGAGGGAGCTGCGGGGAGGTGGGAGGGGGTTGGCCCTCCAGTGCTCTCGGCCCCCCGTCCTTCCTCAGCTGCTGGGCCACCTTCGGAGCCTCCTCAGCTGCCAGGCACGGAGAGAGAGCTCCCCTAACTGACAGGAAAGGGTGGGTGCCCTGTCCTCCTCCCAGCGCCCCGGCTTTCCTGCCCAGTGGGAGGTGGTCTAGAGCCCGGCGCAGCCAGGCAGCACGGCGGCGGTAGGGTGGCCCCTCCGAGGCGCGGGAGTGGGAGCTACAGGTCAACCGCGGGGCTGGGGATGGAGGGAAAAAGAGCCACAGGGAAGCCGGGCCGTCACCGCCAGCCGGGCCAGTGCAGGCAGCAGGGGCTAAGCCCGCACTCCGCGGTCGCTCCTTCGCGGGCCGCCCAGCGAACGCGCCTCCCGCGCCGTGGCCCCTCCTCCGACCCCGCGCGCCGCGGCCGCCGCCGCGGCTGCCGCCGCCGCCACCACCACCACCACACGCCCGGCCCCGAGGCTGCCCCGGCCGCGGCCCCCAGCACCCGCCACCAGCGCGGACAAGGGCGCCCCACCGCCCAGATGCACCAGGGAGGGAGAGGGCGCGGGGTCGGGTTGTTCTTTGGCAAAAGCCCCGCACAGCGGCTTGGTCCTCGGGCACGAAGCTCCGTGGAGACGGGAGCCGGGGAGGCGCACTCGCCCAGGAAAGTTTGGAGTCGCCCCCGGCGAGTGCCGAGCGCACCCCGCGCCCGCAGCCTCGGAGCGGCCTGGCCGCGGGTGCTGGTTTATTTCCGAGGTTACACGGCGCGGCCCAGGAGGAGCAGCGAGGCCGAACGGCCACGAGAGGGGGTTCCTGCAACTCCCTCGTCCCCTCTGCCGCCCACGGGGGCGCCCTGGGCGCAGCCCGCACGCCGCCCCCCAGGCCCTGCCCCCGGCAGGCGCAAAGCAGGACAGGGGCCCGGGGCGCGGGGCTCCAGGGAAGAAGGCGAGCGTCAGGACAGCGCTCCGCGGACACCCTCGCTCTGCGGCCGCCCGGTGCTGGGCTCCGCGGCCCCACTCCGAGCGGCGAGGGCCCCGCCGGCGTAGCCCGCGCCGCGGGACTCGGCGGCGAGGGTGTCCCGCGATCCACATCGCCGCCCACCCGCCGCGACGGTGCTTGCCGGCCCTCAGAAAACCTAGGCGGGGTCGCGCCGCGAGCCCCGCACCCTCGGCAGGGCTGGCCAGACCGGGTGCCCGCAGCACCCACATCCCTGGCCCGCTGTTACCAGGTCCCCGCGCCCGCAGCCCCGGCCCGGCCGTACTCAACAACTCCGGAGGCACGCGGCCCCCGGGCGGTGGAGGGCGCGCCGACTCCGCCAGCCGGCAGCCTGCCCCGGCGCGGGCGAGCCTAGCTCCGGGCAGCGGCCGCGGACATGGGGCAGCGGAGGGATGCTCCGCAGGTCTGCTTCGGGCAGAGCTCCCTCCGTCCCCGACCCACCCGGACAGCGACCCACACTCCCGCGCCGCTCGGCACCGCCGCTCCCCGCTGCCCCGGAGGCTCCGCGCTCCTGCCGACCGCAGGCGGCTTCGCGGGGCGCGGGAGCCGGCTGGATGCAGCGGTGCGCGCGGCGAGGGCCGGGGAAGCCCGGTAGCGCCTCACCGGGCGTGTGCGCGCCCCGCCGGCTCCGGGGACGGCCCCGCGCGGCTCGGGCTTCCGAGCAGCCGGGGCCGGAGGAGGCAACTTACCCGAAGCGCGCCGGAGAGCGAAAGCAGCACCAGGAGCACGCCGGAGCCCGCGGTCATCTTCCCCGCCGCGCCGCGCCCCGGCGCCCGCCCTCCCGGAGCCCGGAGCCCGCTCCTCGCCGCCGCCGCGATCGCGCCGCTCCGCGGGCCGCGCACCTCCAGCCCCGCGGCAGCGCGCTCCTTCGGGCCGGTGCGTCCGCCGGCCTCCCAGCCGCCCGCGCCTCTGTTCCGCGCGCTCCGAACCGCAGGTGAAGCCGCGCGGTCGCCCCGCCGAGGCCCCGCCCGCCGCCCGGCCCCTGCGCTCGCCGGCCTGACGCGGGCCTTAAAGGCGCCGCGCCCCCTGCGCCGCGCGCCCGCGCGGCGCGGCCGGGCAAGGGCAGGGAGTCTGCAACCCGAGCCAGTGCTGGCGAACGGACCTCGGACGCTCCGTGTACAAAGAAAAGTGTGTGTGTGTGGAGGGGGGGTGGGGGGTATAGGGGCGAGAAGAGTGAAGAAGGCACGGGGGTTTCACCCCCACACCCCGGGCACCCCTGCTGGATGGGGAGCCCCTGCTGCCTTCGTCCAACTTCCCGCCGGGGACCGTGGTGGGAACGGGCGGTCCGATGTGACCTTTATTTTTCACGCACCTTCTCACTAACTCCCCAGACGCAGGCCGCCCTCGGGCCAGGCACCCACGCTTAGCCAAAGTGAGGATCCGGGCTGTGGTTCAGCCCCCAGGCTGTGCGGACCCTCCAGTGCCCCGGAAGGCTCCCATTCCCGGCCCCAGCTGGCCAGGGCCTTGAGGACTGGGGAGCAGACCGACTCCTATTGGTGCGTCAGAATGCACGGTTAGGCCTGAGAAGCCAAGGAGGAAATTAGAAGCCCCTGGAAAGGAGAGGGAAGGAAGAGACTCCCGCAGGCAGGCCCGGAGGCTCTGCCGGGGTGACCGCTGAACTGAGGACCCTTCCCTAAGGGACCACCAAGCCAAAAACAGGCACGGCTCAGAGAGCGAGGGAGTGTTTCTGCCTGCTCCCTTTCGTCCTGAAGATGTGAAGTGGCTGTGTTGGCGCAGATATTTCAAAAATTCTTTGTCCTGGTTTGGGGGAGCTCTGCGCCCAGGATCCGTGAGTTCTGGGTTCGGAACCCTCTGCAAAGGAGGGGGGCAGAAGATGGAGAAGAACTGTTGACCTCCAAGGTCACTGTTGAGCTCCAAGGTCAGAGTCGGCTAGCGGGGCAAGAGAGCCGAAAAAGCTACAGACAGGACAGCCGCGTGTCCTGCCCCCAGAACCCGCACACCTGGGCAGGGCGGCCTGCTGGTTCGTGCAGGGTGCCGGTCTTCCAGAAATCAGATTTTAGGTGACTCAGGAGGGGCAGGGTGAGCTCCATGCCCAGGAGGAGGGGGTCACATTAGTTTCTCACCCTGTAACTGGGCGACTAGTAAACAGAACCCCGAGGCTGCCTCGCGTTGCCCCGAATCGCCTCCGTTCCCCGCGTGGCCGCGGGCAAAGAAACAGGTTACCACCCACCTCCAGGGTTAAATGTGCTGGGCGTGTCCCATTCAGACTCACACAGTGGTCCCGCGGGCCCGGGGCGGTTTTGTGGGTGAATCCATCAGGAACCCCACTGGGGGGGACGTCCGCACTGAGCCACGTGCTCACGGCTCTGGGAGACCCCCTCTGCTCCCCTCATTCGCAGGGGGGCGTCGTCGCCCACCGCAGAGAGAGCTCACCCAGGCACCCCAGGGGTGCCGTGGACGACCCTCACTGGGGCCTGCCTGCCTCTGTCTTCAAAAGCCCGAGCCGGAGGGCGATGGTGTTTGCAGCAGACCCGTCCCTGAGCGCTGGCTCTGCTGGGCTCTGTCCAGCTGCTCGTGTGCCAGTACAGGGAAAAGAGAGAAATCGCTGCTGGGTGGGGTCCTGAGGCCCAAGCTCTGGATGAAACGTGGCTCCCTGTCTCCCGCCACTGCGCGCCTCTGGGCCTTGGCGGCACCGAAGGGCACCGTGACTTCCAGGCCCGTACGTCCCTCCTGACAGGGTCTGGCCTCGGGCCATGTCCAGGTGCAGGCGTCGGTGCACAGTAACTCAGAGCCACCCGGACTCTGTCAGTGGGCGCTGTTATCGCCCCTGTCACACACAGCGGGGTGAAGGGAGGCCCGGCTGCCCCGCAGGCAGGCTCCTCACCCAGGCCCACGGCCCAGGCTGGCATCTCCCAGCCGCCTTTGGCGGAGGGAGCCCGTTGACACAGCACAGCGTGGGGGAGCTGGCGTCTTCAGGAACAGAAGCCAGAAACACTGCAGTGGCGGAGGGGAGCCCAGCAGAGAGCATCCGTTTATCAGACTCGCGTGGTGGCTGAGGCGGTGCGGACGCATTCAGGAGGAGGGGGAGTGTGATCTCAAACACCAGGCAGTGGATTTCGAAGGCCGGCCTGCAGCCTGGCCCCTCCGAGGGTGGCCCCCCAGGCCTGCAGCATGCACGCCGCTGGGTAGCTTGTTAAAAATGCAGAATGGACCGCAGGCCCCCCCCCCCCCGTGGAAATCTGCATGCTGACCGGTTCCCCCGACCCCTCTCTGTCCTGGGATGATTGCTTCAGGCTCCTGGAGAGGCTCCTACAAAATTCAGGTGCCTGGCTGCACCTGAGACCTGCTGGTCCTGGAGCGCCAGGGCACCCGCCTGGGACCTGGCCTTTGAGCAAGCCCCGGGGTTGGCGTTCATCCACGCTGGCGTCGTGGAACCGCTGGCCCACCCCACGTTAGTGAGCAGCTCCCGGGGGCCTCATCGGTGCTGTTCCCTGGGCCCACCGACTGGCAGTAGCCTGGATCTACTGACTCCGGATGTCCCGGGTGGGGCCTGGGAGTCAGCGCCAGGCGGGGGAGGGACCCTGAGCTGCCCCGAAGGAGGACGCCAGCCGCCCCCATCTGCCTGGTGCCCAGAGGAGGAGTCGCCGTGCGTCTGCCTGCTGGGGAAGAGCCCCAGAGAAAAGCATGCTTTTGTTTCCGAGAGAGATTAAGAGAACACATTTGGGAGGGCCGCTGTGTGTGACCACTTGCCCCGGGCCCCTGCGAACTGTCGGCCGTTCCTGGACCCCAGATGCTCGCTAAGCTGGTGGGACTGCTCTCCTCCTCCCACGGGTCGAGGTGAGTCTGGGAAGGGGGTCATCTTTGGAAGCAAACTGAATGCTTCCACGGGGCTGCGTTCCCCTGCCTTTTCCTCGGATGTTAATTTGTTTCTTCCACATTTCACATAATTTTTGTAGACACTTCACTGTTACATAAAAAGCTGTTTTGTAAAGAAAACAGGAAGAGGTAGCAAAAGGTGTGTTTGTCGCGAAAGATGTGTTTCTAGAATAAAACGACTTTGTGGGCAAATGAAGATATTCAAAGCACCGAGGAAATGGAGCACTGGTTGAGAAGAAAAAGCATGAGAGGGACAGAGAAACAGACAAAGAGACAGAGGGACAGGCAGAGAGAAGACAGATGGACAGGCGGCAGGGCTCTCTGCCTTCCAGTCCGGTGACGCCCACCCCGAAGGGGACTGACAGCGGGGACTGACCGCCTTCGTTCCAAGCTCACCTGCCTCTGACTGCAGTCGTGGGGCAGAGGGATGAGAACTGGGGCCAGAGGAGGGTGGTTCCGCGTGAGTGTGCCAAGGACGGGGCTTCAGAGGCGGCGGGAGCGGCGGCGGGGAGGGAGGACAATCACAGAAGCGTCTGAGGAGAGGAAGCCAATTAAACAGTCAAGTGGATAATATTAGACTTAAAGGGAGGAAGAGAACGGGGGAAATGCTGGAAATATGAGAATACCGAGAATGGCAGTAAAACGCGAGAGAGACCAAGGAGACGGAGAGGAAGTGGGAAACGGACAAGTTCAGACACCTGCTGGAGACAGGAGGCCCCCTGTGGGCTTCGGCCGCCATCCCGGGGGGGGCGGCGCCCCTGCTTGGGTCCTTTCAGCTCACATTTAACCTGGTTTATTATGGGACTTGGGGGTTCACTGCTGATCCCCTGCCCCAGAACCCAAGTTCCAGGGCAGCAGAGGGGGCGGGATTCCCTGCGGCTGTGACAGGACTCGGGTGCCCTGGAGACCCAGCCTCGGCATGCGTCCGGTCCTCAAGAAGCGAGCCCTCGATCCGTCGGCCCAGTAGTGTCTGCTGAGGCCCGGGGTCCTGCCCAGCGCGGGGGGGCATCTCGGCTCCACTGTCATAACCTAGCACGTGGTTTCTTCTGGAATCTTCCCAGCATCAAGGAAGAAGAGTGGGAACCGGAGGGCTAACCTGGAGCTCGGGTCTTTCCCAGATACCCCGAGTGACCCCAGGACCACAGGCACCCGCTTCCCAAACCAAAGGTGAGGAAGACCTGTCGGAGCCACCGCCCAGAGTCTTTGGTGGGCACGCTCGGGCCACGTGCGCTGACGCATGAGACAGCGGGAGTCAGCTCTCGGGGAATTGCATCTAGGCCAGACCTGCTTCTGGGGTCCCTGAGGGATCCCCCGAATTCACTGGTTCATCTAGGCACTGAAAACACACAGGTGTTACCTTCTGTTCCAGGGATGCAGCTGGGGACAGGAGACGCGACCCCTGTCGCCAGCGATCTCACGGTCCAGTGGGGAAGTCAGGCCGCGAACGCAGACACCAGGCGAGTGAGGTGGAGCCCAGCAGCACGAGCTTAGCAGCAGGACCTGGGACTTTCACACCGGGTCTTTCTATTCATGCTGCTACACACAGATATACAGCATCGGCCTCAATTTACAGGTGGGAAAATGCACTCGCTCGGCCCTGGGGATAGAAAACAAGAACTGTCATCTGCCCAGGGCCCCTGCGTTCAGGGACCTGGGGGCTGCGTGCTGCAGCCTCTAGCAGATGCCCTGGGCGGTGTACTTCCCACTTTAAAAATGAATAAACTTTATATTTCAGAGCAGGTTTCCATTTGCAGAACGTATGGCGCGATCTCGTGTACCCGCTCCTCCCCGTGGTGCTCGCACCCAGCCTCTCCATCATTAATGGCCCGCGGGGCCGCGCTACATTGTTACAATTGACAAGCCGATGTTGATACATCGTTACTAACTGAAGTCCACAGTGGGGTTTGTTAGGTGAGGGCATCTCGTTTGTTTCGAGTATCCCTGGGTTTTTATTTATTTTTAAAAAGATGTAAAAAAATTTATTTTTAAAGAGAAGGGGAGGGGGGAGAAAGAAAGGGAGAGAAACATCAGTGTGGGCTGCCCCTCATGCACCCCCAACTGGGGACCTGGCCCCCAACCCAGGCGTGTGCCCTGACTGGGAATCGAACCAGCGACCTTTCAATTCACAGGCTGGCGCTCAATCCACTGAGCCACACCAGCCAGGGCTCTCTGGGTCTTTAAATGGTGAAGATGAAGGCGTTTCTTTGCCCCCTCCCCCTCCCCCTCCACGAATGTCAGATAAGCCAGTGGCTTCTTTCCTGACCAACGACCGACGGAGGCTTCCACCACGGCACCCTCAGCCTTTGGGCTTCGGGGTGGGGAAGGGCGGGGTGAGGCTCGGGACACCTCCCTCCCATCGCCGTCGCTTCCATGGGGGAGCCACGCTGCCCTTAAACCTGCGGGTGACACCCGTTGCCATCTGAGTCCTGGGACCACCTTCCGCAGTGCGGATCGTAGATGCAGGTGCCAGTTCACAAAGCTGCCCTTGCTGTCTCCCGCTCTGGGACTTCCGGTTCGGGATTTGGGAGGCAGTGAGGCCTCCCACATGGGTAGTCCCCTTTTTGGGGGGCATTTCAGTGACTGCTAGATGGTTCTCGCTTCTGCCTATGAGCTATTGCTGGGAGGGCACCTTCTCAGCCGACACCCCAAGGAGACACGGCTCTTCACCGAGCCCCGCAGCCTGCCCTGCCCCGAACTGATTTATTGCACTGGCGGGGCCGCGTTCAGAGGAGCACCGAGGGTTCTGGGGAGACCACGCGGCTGGGGCGAGGCCGGCTTTGCCGGCAGCTCCGGCTCCCATGGCCAGGAGCTTCTGGCCCGGAGCGAACCAAGAAGAGACGTGCCCCCTCCAGGGTCTTGTTGGGGTCCCGCGCCCTGCAGGAGCACCCATTGTTGTCCCCACTTGCTCAGGCAGCAGCCGGACCTAGGAGGGGCGGCTCTGTCTGGGGGGGCATGCAGGAGGCGGCAGGTTCTTTGCTCACCTTCCCACTGAGACATGGCACTGGCCTCCCGTCCACTGGGTGTGGGCCGGTCCTCCTGGCCGGCTCTCCTGGCCAACTTGGCCAAATGGGGTAGAACTGACCCGGGGGTCCCCTGAGCCCAGGTCACACACATCCTCGCAGTGCCCATGGGGGCCTCGGGGAGCAGGATCCCAGCCCCCGAGCTGCCCTGCGAGAAGTCTAACCACCCGGGGGCGCCATGCTGGACAGGCCAGGTGCAGGGCGGCGGGGCTGCCAGCTGTCCCCCTCGCCGTGCCCACCTCTGAGGGAAGCTCTAGGACCGGCCAGACCAGCCCGTCCTCCAGCTAAGTGGCCGAGTGGATGCCACCGATGTCTACAAAACGGAGGCCCATCCATCTCCCTCCCATTGGAATCTCCGACCCGCAGTGAGACACAATCCCAGGTGGGTGTGTGAAAACATCACATTACAGACGGTGACTTGTCACACGGCTGCAGGTAACTGTAACGCCGCCTGGCTGAAGAGGTGGGTGGACCCAGGCCCGCACCGTCATCTCCAAAGCTGGATCACTTAGCTGCAAACGGTCAAGATGCAGGAAGGAAGCCCAGCCTCACCTCCACGGTGCTTGCAGTGCTGCGGGCTCGCAGCCCCTCCTGGCAGCTGTCCGGTGTTGTGCGTGGGAGGGGGGGTGTTTTTCCTCGCAGGGAACAGCTGACCCGAGGCAGCTGACTTGGCCTCACATCTGCTGTAAACACGGCACTTGGACCCTGGACGTCCCACTGTCCCTAAAGGGGCTCGGTCCTCGCAGGCAGCCGGAGGGAAGTAGCTGCTCTCAGGAGGCCCCAGCTGGGCGAGCTAGACCCCCGCACGCCTTCCCTTCGCATAAGGAATGCGTTCCTCACTCACACTCTTATTTGCAGGGGAAGCAAGACAAGAATCGTGTATCTCCTCTCATGCCTCCCCGCCCCAGGAGGAGTCGGGGTGGGGGAGGGGAGAAGACACAAAAAAGGGGTGGAAGCAAAACACTTCCGGAGACTAAACACGCTGCACGCACGCCCTTCCTCGAGACCCAGCCCTGGTGTTTCCCACACACCGAGTAGCTGGGGGGAGGAGGGGGTTTCCTAGGAGATGGGGCGCCAGCCGTGTGTGTGTTAGGTCTGGAGTGACCCCCCCCACCTGAGCAGAACTGGGGAATACTTGTCACCTGTTATTGATCCGGGCATAGATACAGCACCCCGAGAGAGGTACCACCCCAATATATGGGCGGAAGTAGAGTGCAAATCATCTCTAAGGTGGCGAATGGGGGAACTAAGCCAGGGGCGCGGCACCTCCCTGGGTCCACTGATATGGGGGGCCCGACACGGCGAGCTGGCCCGAGCCCGTGCCGAGGGACAGCTGCGTTGGAGGGCAGCCTCTGTGAGTTTGCTCTCCGATGGCCCAACCGCACATGGAGAAGCCGTAAACCTGGGGCAGAGCAGCAGGAGAAGCGAACAGGGGGTCACCCTCCTCAGAGGGTTGCTGACCCATCCGCGGGTCCCGGGAGGAGGCCCCGGGGCCTTCTCTGGAACCAGCAGTAACACACCTCCCACTTGCCCTGTCTCCCTGCTCCTGGGAGCATCCTTATTGCTTTATGAACGCGCATTCATTAGTTATGTTTTCACTGGGGTAAGAACAGTTAACAGGAAATCCATCCTTGTAACCGCTTTTAAAGTGCATCACACAGCACTGTTAACTTCGCACACGACAGTGCCCAGCATGGCTCTAGAATCTGTTTGGACTTTCTACCTTCCGACGACAATGCCCGCCTCCCCTCCCCCAGCAGCACTGTTCAGCCCCCAGCAACCACCATTCCGCCCTCTGTGCGTTTTCCTAGTTTAGATTCCTCGTGGAAGTGGAGTCGTTCTGTATGTGTTTCTGGTCTGTTTTACTTCACTGAGCGTAACGTCCTCCAGGTTTGCCTGTGTTGTAGCACGTGGCAGGCTTTCCTCCGTTTTTATAAGGCGGAGCGATCGTCGCTTGTGTGTGTAAACCACAGCTTCTTCATCCGCTCACCCGTCAGCAGACATGCAGTCACCCCTGCCGTGGCTGTGGGGACGGTGCTGCAGGGGGGGTGCACAGGCAAACGGGGGCGTTCTCCACGGCAGGTCGCACGCCAGGCCCCGGCAAATTTAAGATGATCGAGACCTCGTCAGTTATCCTTTCCAATTACAATCAAATGAAACTAGAAATAAATGGCAGAAGGAACGGTGGAAAATTCACAAACACGTGGAAATTAAAAACACACTCTTGAACAACCAATGGCTCATAGAATAAATCAAGAGGGAGTTTAGAGAAAGCCTTGAGAAAAATAAAAATAAAACACAACAGAAAACTTCTGAGAGGCAGCCAAAGCCGTTCTCAGAGGGACGTTTATAGCGATAAATGCCCACAATAAAAAAAAAAACACATCTCAAATAAACACTTCTAGGAGCTATAAAAAAAGGGCAACTAAGACCAACATCAGCAGAGGGAAGGAAATAATAATTAGAGCAGAAATAAATAAAATAAAGGATTTAAGAAAGAAAACAATCAACAAAACTAAGAGTTGTTTTTTAGAAAACTGACGAAATTTTAGCTAAGCTAAGAAAAAACAAGAAAAGAGAGAAGACTCAAATAAATTAAATCGGAATATAAGAGAAGACGTTACAACTGATTCCGTAGAAAGAAAAAGGGTCGTAAGAGACTACTGTGAATGACTGCACACCAGCAGTGAGACGACCTAGAAGAAATGGAGGGGCTCCCCGAAACACACCGCCACCGAGACCGAACGGGGGGGCGGGGGGGAGAGCAGGAAGTCTGAACAGAGCGATAATTAAGACCGAGTCAGTAATCGAAAGCCTCCCAAGGGAGAAAAGCCCAGGACCAGATGGCTTCATGGGCGATTTCTACCCAACATTTAAAGAAGAATTAACACCAATCTTTTGCAAACCTGTCCAAAAAAATTGAAAAGAACGGAAAAACACTTTCAAACTTGTTTCATAGGCCAGCATTATCCAATTCCAAAGCCAGAAAAAGACATACAGAGAAAACTCTTTTCTGTTACCAAAAGGCAATATTCTTGATGAACATGGATGCAAAAATCCTCAGGAAAAGACCAGCACTGCAAATACAACAGCATGTGAAGGATCTCGCACCTCAGCGGAGTCACCCCTGGGGCGCAGGGACGCTGCGGCGGAGAACATCCATTGAAGCCACTCCCCGCGGTAACAGAACGAAGGGTAAAAATCACATGATTGTCTCGATGGATGTGGAAACAACATTTTGATGAAATTCAAGACCCTTTAGTGATAAAAATCTCAACAAACGTGGACAGAAGAGACGCCGCGTCCACACAGGGAAGGTCGCACAGGACAAGCTCTCGATTGACTGCGCCCTCAGCGGCGAGAGGCTGGGGGCTGGAGGCTCCTCCTTTAAGATCAGAGCAAGGCGAGGCCGCCCACCCTCCCTCCTGTATTTAACATGGCACCAGAAGTCCTAGCCGGAGCAGGTGAGCAAGAAAAAGAAGTCCTAGCCGGAGCAGGTGAGCAAGAAAAAGAGATAAAAGACGTCCACAGCGGAGAGGAACAAGCAGCTTATCTCTGTTTGCCAATGACACGATCTTAGATGCAAAAACCTCCACAACAGGAAACTGCCGGACTGAGCGAAGGGATTCAGTAAAGTTGCGGGATTTTAAAAAATCAGCACGCAGAAATCACTTGAGATCGTCATTAAGCGGACCGCACCCCATTCCCTGTCTTGGGCTCCACGTTCGGGGAGCCTCACGGTGAGCAGAGAATCCAAGACCAGCCCGGGGGCGCCGGCGGGGTCTCCGCCTCCTCCCCGGAGCGGGGGGACTGGCCCTGCGTCCTGCACGAGCACAGCGGCAGCCTCTCCAAAGAAGTTTCTAAAAGGACAGCGTCGGAGCAGAGGACGGTCAGAACGTTTCAGCCGTATCTCTGTAAAACAGAAAACCAGGTCCTGCTCTCCAACCCACGCGGCTGACGCCGGGCTGTCTGCCTCCCAGCGTCGCCGAATCGAGGAGCGCTTCCACCCAAAGCGGGGCGCCGGCCGCCACCCCAGCCCGCGCTTCCCCCGGTAGTCAGAGCCCCCAGTGTTTTCTGAGCGGCGGCTGTTTTCCTGAGGCCTAGCACAAAGGGCTCGGTCACCCGCGCTGGGAGATTCAGCGGCAGCCCTGCCACACCCAGGGGCACGTGTTTGCATCGCCTTCCACATAATCACGTGCATTCATTTACAGAGATCGTCCTGTTGTGCTCGAAATGCCAGCGACGCCAGCTCCGTGAAGTAAGTAAAACTAATAGTTCAACTTAAGTCAAGTGTGCACACGCATGTTACTCAGGGCCGCGAGGAGAGGGGAGTCCGTGGGGGCCGGCAGGGCCAAGGGCTCGGGCCTGTGCCCTTTTTCTCTGAAGCCAAGGGCAGGGGCGGGGGAGCCAGGAATGAAGACCACTTGCGGGCCGGCTGTGTCTAAGGCAGGAAAAGGGGGTCTGGGGGGCGTTGCTGAAAATGCTGGGAGGACACAGTTGCAGAGAAGGACCATGGAGGAAAATGCCTGTCTCTTTTCACTTTACAGTGGTTCATTTCCCACTCACATCGGGGACCCTCGGCCCTCGGACAACCTGATAGATTGGTTTCGCAAAGGAGAGCTCCGAAAGAATCCGAAAGCTGCCACTGACTTAGAGTCAGACTCTCGTGGTTGGAAGGAAAGCATGACAGTTGCAGGCAGGCTGGGGGGACTCTTCTCCGTGGGATTTGGGTTCTGAGTTGTATCAGTGGCATTTTTTTTTTTTCAGTCAGAAGAGAGTGAATCCCAACTCATGCTGGCTTACGTTTCAAAAACACAAAACAAAACCAGGGTCTGGAAGGAGTAAGCCCTGCTTGAATATGGGCGTAACAATTTATCATTTTAATTTGAACATTTCACCTAAAATGTCATACAGTGGTCTTGAGTGTGATATTGTTATGTTACAGAATTACATCCTCATGACTTTGTAATAAAGGATTTTGTAATAAAAAGGGGGTGCTATTTGTGCCGGACCCTGCGTATTGGCTCAGGTAACTCAAGAGCTGAGGTATAGGTTGCCTTCAGGTATGGCTGGATCCAGGTGCTCAAGAGATTTCTCTTGACCTCTGGACTTTCTCCCACGCTGTGCCATCTCTTTCTAGTAGCAAGATGGCCACCGGCACTTTGACATTTGTACCCTGACCGCTCAGCAACACCAGCCGCAAGAGAACGGACTTATTCAGTCATCTCAGCAAAACTCCAGAAATGCGCCTCATTGGACCAACCTGGTCTCCGGGGTTACTGTGGCCCCCTGAACCCGTGACTAGTCCAGGATGATTCAATGCTCTGGTTGGCCAGGCCTGGTTCACATGACCACAGGAGGTCGGGGTGTGGTCAATCAACCCGCCCCGTACTGATGAGGGAGAGGAAGCCCCCAGGCGCCACTGAGGGCCTGCTATAGGAGAGGGGGGTGGGTGCCGGGGAGGCGGACACCACAGCCATCCATGGAGTGAGGGCAGCGAACCTCGCTCTCGGCCCGGGGCCCTGCTGACCTTGAACGGATGTTGTCTGGGCGTGTATACACCCGACTTTCCGGATCGCTTGTTCTAGGCACAGCCTTAAAAGAACGATAAAAGGTTCCCTCTGAGCCAGCAGCGTGCCCCTCTGGCGGGGGGCGCGTTAATTATTCAGACCAGCTGCACCAAGGCGCCTTCCGGGGACTCCGGACCCCGGGGTGGGGGAGGGGTGCGCCTCAGCCGCTGGCGCTCTCCCCGGGGGGGCCCCTTCTCCGCGCGCTCGCCCTGTGCCGCGTGTAAAGTGCTCTCTGCTCAGGTCACTGAACGGGAGCCGTGGGGGCCAGAGCGCACGGGGTGGCGCTTCTAAATCAAGGCGATGACGGGGGCGACATTTCACCTTCACCGGGTGCAACTCCAGTGCGCGGGCGGAGCAGTAAAACTGGAACTAAATGGAGTTCCAGGCGCGTGGGTGGTGGGGGCGGGGGATGGCGAGGTTGCCTCTGGGGCATAAATTCACACGCGTTATCCAAAGTATGGCCCAAATCTACAGACGCTGGCGCAGGTCCAGGAGGCCCCCGATTCACGCTTGCCCATCATGCTTCGGCGGACTTTCAATCTATTTACAGGTATGCGTGACAAACCGCCTTGAATGCATGAGTTACTGGCTCGGCTATAAATGAAATTAATAACGCGAGGGGGAGGAGGTGTAGCCATAACACCTCTCTGAAGCCAGCTAGGCTCGGAGACCAGAGACGGGCTTGTAAGAGAGGGTGGTTTTGAACAACCACGGTGGCCGACTGGCCGTACCCTGTGCAGGGGGTGGGGGATGGGAGAGTTGGGGGTTGGGGGGTCGGGGGTGGCGCTCTAACCGGGAAGCAGGTGGCTGCCCTGCTCCCTTGATGGTCCAGATGACTAGCCAGTAAATAAATACGGGAGGGAGGGGAGATGCACAACGAAATCGTATGCCTCGGTGACAGTGCCTTGAGGGGTCTTCATCCCTGGTTTTGTCACCAAGGAGGATGCTGCCCAGCCGGGGGGTCACCTCTGGTCTGCTGATGAGGAAACCGAGACGCAGGATCAGCGGGCAAATCTCCGAATTTGTCGGAGGTGAGAAGGGGCTGGCGGCTGCCTTCCGCTCTCCCGTGGGCGCTGCCCCTACACGCCCTCCGGAGCTCGGCGCAGGTGGTTACCGCGGTGCTCCGGCGCCGGGCCGCAGCCGCCGGCGACTTCCATGGGGTTTGGGGCCCCCTTGGGTCGTGTGCTGTCTTGCAAACCTGTTTCCCAGAGGGCCCCCTCATTGGCTGCCTGTCTATGGCTGAAGGGACAGGGGACTGTCCCCTCCGACCCCTGGCAGCACACACGTCTTTCCCGTACCCTTTGTAAATATTTGTAAATATTCACCCCGCAGCCCAGGGAGAGGACATTGTTATTACAGTTACTGCCACTTAGGAGTGAATGACACTCCGAGAGGTGGGAAGTCTTTCCCCAGGCGCCCCCTGCAGACAGGGCTCCTGCCCACTCGGCCCCCCTTGCTCACCACGCACAGAACATAGAACATTTGTAGAATATTCTTTACAGGAAATAGAAATGGGGGGGGGCGTTTCTTGCAAGGTGTAAACACATGCAGTTCCGTGCTCCCCAGAGGCATCCCCCCCTTTCCTTGAAATATGAAACCTGAATAATTCACCCCGAACTCACATCCAATCGTGTCAAACCACGGAGGCTGACAGGGAGGAAGGGGAGGAGAATCCGCCAGCCCCTGGGGCTCCCGTGGCCCTGGGCAAACACAAATTAGGGAGAACAGGACCCGGGCAGGAGGGCGAGGCCGCCTCTGATGCCGGCTCTGCCCGCACGTGGAAGGCTTCCCATTTATTTGTCAGAGGCCAGGAAACCTTGTAATTATTGAAATAAAGCCGCGCATCAGTCATGTCGAGTAGCTGGCCGCGTCATGATGGGGGCACCGCTTGCTGTCAGACAGCGGGGCCGAGGGCACGGTGCCCGGCAGGGCCTTTGCTCTCGTCGCCAGCGGATGCTGGTCTCTGTCAGACCCTCTAATGGGTAGCATTTAACTGGGGAAGACGTGCCTTTTACGAGCGTTCAAAGACCCCCGAACGGGGTGGAATTGAGCCGAACTTTCAGCTTCCCCTGTCGTTAGAACTCGGGGACCTAGTCCCCTGATGACAATGGTGCAGAAGTCCTGTCAGAGGAACTCAACCCGAGCTGACGTGGGTAACCCTGAGTTAACCTGGGTTGACCTGGGTTGACCTGGGCTGATCTAGGTTGCCTCGAATCAGCCTGGGTTGGCCTGAGTTGGTTTGGGTTCACCTAGTTTGACTTGGGTTAGCATGAGTTGGTCTAGGTTGACTTGGGTTAGCCTGGGTTGATCTGGGTTAAACCTGAGTTAACCTGGGTTGTCCTGGGTTGACCCAGTTTGACTCGGGTTAGCGTAGGTTGGCCTGGGTTGAGTTAATTTGGCCTGAGTTGGCCTGAATTTGACGACTCACTCCAGGCCCCGCTTCCCTTGAGAAGGCTCCCGGAGGGTAAACCTCGGTCCTCGGAAGGATTCCCCCGGGTTACAGATCCTTCTCTGAACACACCTGGAAAAGATTGGGGGTGGCGCATGGGAGATGTCCGTGGCTCCAGCAGAGAGGTTTGGATGAGTGTGAAACTGAGGGTCATGAGAACAAGACTAAGAATCAGGGACTAGGGCCACCGGAGGCCTGGGAGGTGCCCGGGGGGCACAGGTGAGGTGGCCCCCTCTTGGGCTGTGCGAGTGCAGGGCCAGCCCCCGAGAGGGAGAGCATGCTCCGGTGCCCAGCTTGCTCCGCCCTTGCCTGGGGGCTGCTAACACCTGCCTCAGACCAGGGGTCTCACTGAGGGGATGTCCGTGTGCAGCTTCCACACTGTTGTTCCCCGACGAGGCAAGAAGGGGGTTCTGGGT
Organism: Mormoops blainvillei; assembly: GCA_004026545.1. Lineage (NCBI taxonomy): Eukaryota > Metazoa > Chordata > Mammalia > Chiroptera > Mormoopidae > Mormoops > Mormoops blainvillei. The sequence goes on along the minus strand of PVJD01004094.1, from coordinate 122,235 downwards.
GCAGAGCAGGCACCGAGCTCCAATCCCACTCATGACGCCACGTGCTCCTCTGCGCACATGTTAGTCCGTGTCCACAGAGCCACAGCCACGCTCAGTGTCAGAGGGTTAACTTTCCGTCTAGACTCAGTACCTTCCGGCTGGGGGCACGCTGATCCCAGCTCCTGCAGTTGAGACCTTGAGGCTCAGTGGAAGTGTTGTCCACCGGGGCGGAGGGCGGTAGGTGCCATTCTAGAGACTTCCAGAGAGACTGATGCGTGAGCTCACTCCCTGCTCCTTGGCTTACTGGCTGTGTGACCTGGAGCAAGTGAATCAGCCTCTCTGAGCTCAGCTTCCTGTTCCGTAAAAAGAGAATGACGACTGTTCTGCAGGTAGATGGTGAGGAGTAGAGACTTCACCTTGGGTAAGGCAGCGGGGAGTTGGCCCCAGGGGACATTTGACAAAGTCTGGAGGCATTTTTGCTGTCACAGTGTCACAACTGGGGCCAGGGCGCCATGGGCAGGGGGCTCGCTACCGGTATCTCGTGGGGAGAGGCCAGGAATGCTGCCCAGGGTGGTCCCACTACAAAGACTCATCGGGCCCCGCACACCGACGGTGCTGGGCCGGGGAGCGTGGGTGCCGTCCACAGGGGGCGCCAGTGACTAGAATCAGAACAACTTCCTGGTGTCCAGCTAAAGCCAAGGGCGGCAGGACCAGGCCCAAACCAGAGGGAAGTCGCCGTTTCTTCATGACGACAGGCACCTGGAAGTGACAGGCAGGCTTTCTGGGAGTGTTGTCTCCTCTCAGTGCGACACAGGCTGGCTGTGCCCCCGTGTGCCTGGCATGCAGGGGGCAGCAGATGAGACCCAGCCCGGCCCACCTGGAGCTTTCACAGTGGTGGCAGACACATACAGACATGGGACCAGAGTCCCTGATGGTTTCCGGGGGACGTACGTGCAAAGAAGGAGACGGGCTCCGGGGGAGATGTCTGCGTGGCAGGGGAGGGTCAGAAGGCCCCCAAGCAGAGACTTGGGAGCATCCCAGGCAGGGGGAGTGGCCAGGGCTCAGAGGGGCCTGCGGTGGCCTGGGAAGAACATAAGGGGCCAGCCCCCCCTGGCCTCAGCTGAATGGGCTGTCATGGATATGTGACCTGAGGGGACACTCCTCATGGCTAGGAGCAGCCAGTCACGGTCTCCCTTTAGTGTGTGGAATGGAGGCTGGGGCCAGTGGCCAGTGGCTGGGAGCCCAGTGGGACACACGGTGGGCACGGGCCAGTCAGCCCCGTCCTGTTTGGACAAGCAGCGAGCTAAGGAGGAAGTAGAGGTGAGCCGGCAGGACAGCAGGGACCGTGAGAAGCCATAGGACCTGGAGCTAAAACAGCCAGGATGCCGGTCAGACCAAATGCTGAGGAGGGGACGGTGTTCCGGGGCCACGTTAGGAGTGTGACGGCCGCCGCCTGCTCATAGCTGACTGCTTCCGGGTCAGCCAGGGCACCTGGCCCTGAAGCTGCTGGGGTGGGGGTGGGGGATACAGGTGGGTCCCTGTCCCCACAACAAGGGCCCTGCCCTGCCCCCACCCCAAAGGGTAGCCTTTCACGCCCTGTGTTTTCGCCGCATGTCCTGCAAAATGACCTTAGCGCAAGAGCCCAGGCCTCCAGGCTGTGAGCGCGGCCGCCCTCCGGCGTCCCGGGCCTGGGCCGTGTCTCTCAGCTCAGGGGGTCTTAGGGCTTTGACTTTCTCTTAAATACTTGGCGAGTCTTTCTCTGGAATGTGTTTGCATGCGTGTGTGTCTGCGTGTTTCTCTGTGCATGCATGTGTGTATGTAGACGATAGGTCCTATTTTTTCACCACTTCTCGTATACAAATACACACACACTGGGCTGAAACGCTGGTCCCCTCCGCTGTCCCCTGCGGGCCGGGCATGTGGCTCTGTTGGATTCATTGATAGCCGTGTGTGTGCATTGTTTAATTCCCTTTCATTCATGGTTTGCTACTGCCTGCAAATGCCAGCACAGCTCTCAGATCCACAGGGAGCTCTAGGGACAAAACGAAGAGGTGACTTTAAAAAACTGCCTCCCGCCCCTCCCGCACCCCCATCACCAAAACTGGCCTGGAGACCTGGCGCTGGGCAAAGCTGTGGCTCTCGGCCACTAAATGGCGCTGTCTGCGGCTCGGCCTCCGCGGAGCTGTGTTTCGAGGGGCAGCCACGCAGCAACGGGGGCAGAGGCCCCACCTGTGGTGACGTCAGTCTTTCCGTGGGCCAGCCAGCAAGGGAGGTGGCGGAGTGCACGTCCAGAGGAAACGAAGGTGTTCTGGGATGCCCAGGGCGGCGGGGTGCAGGACACAGGAAAGGAGGAAGGAATTGACTGGTGCCCACGGTCAAGGGCAGGTAAAGCCGTGAGACTATGAGGGCTACAGAGGCTTTGGCTTCATCTCCGGGAAGGAAAAGAACACAGATCGGTTCACATTTCACCAAGCTCAGGCCGGCGTCACAGACCAAACCCCGTCTCCAGCCCCGTCAAAGGCACTGGTGGCAGACCCAGGCGAGGGCCAGCCCTGTCTCGCCCTCGGAGCCTCTGCGTGTAAGTGTCCGTCTGTTGGCTGAGCCCCTGCGAGACCACTGCTCAGGCTTTGGCAGGGCCTGAGTCTCCGGGGGCCCCGCCCGGGGCCCAGAGCCTCACAGTGCTTCCCGGGCCAGGGAAAAACGGAACCCGGCATCTCAACGCTGTCAGCAGCACTTACAAGTGGAAGTGCTGTAACGAGGCGGCTTCAGGCTGTGGCTGCGTCCTCACTGCTGCAGCCCCGTGTGCCTGGGCCCCTGGCCCTCCCCGCATCTTCAAAGCCAGCAGCGGCGGCTCCCGTCTTTGTCACGTCCGTTGGTCGGACTTTCAGTCTCTGCGTCTCTCTGACCACAGCTGGGAGAGGCGTCCGTCCGCTTTTAAGGGCTCACCTGTTTGCATTGGGCCCACCTGGGTAATTCAGGGCACCCTCCCATCTCATGGTTCGCAGCCCTCATCTCATCCGCCAAGTCCGTTTGGCCACCTAAGGGGTATATTCAGAGGTGCAGGGACTTAGGAGGAGGGCGTGTTTTGGGGGACATTGTTCTGCCAGCCACAGAGCCCACGGCTGCCTGGAGTTTTCCGCACAGGCCTCTCGACCGCCGTTCGCAGCCCCGGTTTCTCTTCTATTTCACTTTCCGGCCCGGCCTCTCCACCCTCCCCCACTGGCTTCTGAGCGTTTCCCAATTCCTAGCTATAAAAATATTGCCTGCATTTTAAACGCTCCCCAAGAGGCTCTCCACGTCTGAACAGACAATACCCTGAAGCCGTCCCCCCATTTGCAGTCGCCGGCCGCGCTGCCTCTGTGTAGGGGGCAGCTGGCCTCCTCTGTCAATGGAAATCCAGAGCCAGGAGGTGACGGGGACTTCCCAGGGCCAGCTCGAGGGAGCGCCCCGAGGGACCTCGGACGGGCTCACCCATCTGACCCAGTTAATAGGTTAACTGCGGCCAGGCCGGTTAGTGTGGCGTCTTGGAGCGGGAATTTGGTCAGAATATTAACTCCTTTTAAGGCAGTTTCGGCTTCCTCTGACTTAGTTTGCTTGGAGTGTGTGTGAGGTAGATTTTTAAATGGAAGTTTATGCTCATGTCCGGAGCGCGTTGAACAGTAAACAGCCCGTGCCTGAGTGGGGGGTGGGGGGGCGCAGTGACGCGGATGCGAACCCATCTTCTCGAAGGCCTTGCGCGTGTCTCGAAGGTGAGACTGGGACGGGGGATCATCTGAAATGTCGATGTGGAGGGAGGAGGGCAGCCGCCGAGGGTGGGAAGGGCTTGGGCAGGGCTCTGGTTGCGGGCAGTGTGGCCATAACTCCCGAGTGGGTCAGCGTGTCCCCGAGTAGTAGCTGGCGGCAGAGGAAGCCCAGGCGCACCCGGCAGGGTCAGCTCAGGCTGCGGTGACACCCAGACGATCCTTCTGAGGGAACACTGATGGGCTTCACCTCCACGCCAGGACACGGCGCCACCTCTCGTGGCCGCGCGTGTTCTTACTCATCGTCCCCAGTCTCATCCCAAGATCACAGTGGGATCTGGGAGTGTAAAGGTGAAAGGTTGCGGGCAACGCTGACCCTGCGGAGAGAGCGTCGAGGACGGTCCCCTGGGCTCTATCTTCCGTGCACGCACGCACACGTGTGCACGCAGCGATGCATCCGCTCCCCCTCACACAGGCACAGACACACACAGACGCTCCATCATTAATCAGTCGTTTGTGATTTAACAGCTTAACATCTTGCAGGGAAAGAAGGAGAAGGTGACCCCTGGCCCTGGCGGAGGGCGTGGCTTGCCGGCTGTCTCCGTGCTGATTTGCCGTCGCTCTGCGCGAGACCCTGTGCTGGGGTGAGGGGTGTGTCAGCGATCAGATGGACACAGGCCCCTCCTGGCACTGTGTGAGTTCACCGACTCCGTTAACCTTCCCGGCAGCCTGCGGCGGGGGCAGCGCCTGTCTCTAGGGGCGGCACCTGCCGCCTGCGCGCGGTCAGGCAACAGGTGTTTGCGTGAACAGACCTCGAAGGGGGCCAGCCAGACACGCCCGTCCGCACCCCTCTGAGCTCAGCCCTGGGCAGAGTGCACAACTGTGCCCCGAACAGGGGGCAGTAACTTCAGTTAGACAGGATCATCCACCAAGTCCAAGAGACGAAGGAGCCCCGGCAGGGCTGCCCATTGCCCTGGCCGCAGCCCTGGGAGTACAGACGGAGCTCCGTGGCGCCTCCGCCCTCCCGGCCTCCCGGCCTCCTGTGCGGGACTGAGATGGTGTCTCATGCTCTTACTGACAATAGCCAGGAGCACGAGGCCTGCGTTTTACTCCTGCAGGAGAGGCTCGAGCTGGGGCTCCGCGCAGGGACATGCTAGGTTCCCCTCCTGCCCCTTCTCACTCCTGGCTCTTCCGTATGTGCAAACCCCAGCGGCGGCCCCAGAGATGATGTGGGCCACCCCAGCTTGGTTCCCGCAGCGCCATGTTCCGTCACAGGGCAGGCCTGGTGAGCAGTCGCCATCCATTGGAGGGTGAGGCTCAGAGAGGCTAAGTGACTCGTCTGAGGATGCACAGCTTGTAAGTGCTCAAGCTGGGCTGGACCTGAGGCCGAGACCCCCGCCCACCTCTTCACTGCCTGCGTCCTGCGTGCCTGCCTGCCAATCCACGTTCTTGACCAACGCCGTCCAGGTGAAGTGTGGTGAGAGCCACACGGACTGTTTAAAATTTTCTAGCAGACACTTTGAAAAACACAGGTCAAATTGACCTTAACATGTTATTTAACACAATATACACAAAACATTACCATTTCAATGTAGGATCAGTAGAAACACCACGGAGTAGGTATTTATGTGCATTTTCCCGTGGGAAGTCTTTGACCGTGATGGGTGTCACGCTCGCAGCCCAGCCCGGGTCGGACCAGGTGGGTGTGACGGGCTCGCCAGCAGCCGGTGGCCGGGGTCTCTGTGCAGAAGAGAGGACACAGGTCTTCGTGACCCACTTCGGCCACTTTGCGATGTGTCCTGGCTCTTGTCCCTGAGGGTTCGGTGAGTTAGCCTGGGGTAGCTCCTTGAGAACATGTGGCTCTAGGGGCGTAGGAGGACATTTACGAGCTATGACCGCTGTCATGGCGACGGAGACATCAGGGAGGCCGCTGCCTGAACACAAAAGCCCTGGGTCTTCGGGCCCCACGGGGGCGTTTCTGTCTGCAGCGACCGTCGCCAGCAGCGCCTGACACCTCCACCCGCTTCACCCGGCACCCACACGGTGTCCCTTTGGGAACCAGCCCTCCCCTACCCGGACACCCCGGGAACCATGAGGCTGCGTGGAGGACTCCAGACCCTCTGAGCGGCATAGCCACGAGCCCAGGGCTGGGGGCCGGAGGGGGAGTGATCGCTCCCTGAAGCCAGGTTTCCCTCTGGGGTGACGAATGTGTTCTGGAACCAGGTGGAGGGCACGTGGGACAACACCGGGGCACGCCGGATGCCACCGAGGCATAGCCTTGAAGACGATTAAAATGGTAAATTAAAAAAGAAAAAAGATGGGGAGGATGCCTTTGTGGTTATAAAAAATGCTTTGGAAAAATGTGCTATAGCCTTTTTTGCATTCAAAGAAGGTACGTGATTTTTTTAATCCATAGGTTATTGACTAAGATGCATTATTTTCACCCCATAACTTGCACCTATTAACACCCAGCGAGGATGGCTATTGGGTCATTTTGAGGCCCGGCATCCATGTCCCTTCCTGGTCTTGCTCCGGTGTCCTTCTGGGAAGCAAACCCCGCCGGGCCGTGGGAGGCCGGGTGGGAGGCCGGCAGGCCGAGGGCAGCAGCCCCCCTCCCCGCCCCGCCCCGGGCTTTCTGAGGGCCTGGCCGCGCCCTGGGCTCTCAGCCGCTCTCTCAGCCCCGGCCCTGGAGCCCGGGGCTGAGATGGGGGTCCTGCCCTGGGGCCATGCCCTACGGCTGCGGGGCTTCCCTGCCTAAGCGTGTCTCCCCAGCCACCCGCACTGGGGACTTTCCTGACCCTGGGCAGTGGTGTCCAGCCCTGCTGCATGTGAAAATCCCCTGCGTAGACTTCTAAAAATTCCAGTTCCTCTGGGCTCACCTCCAGAAACATTATTTAGCTCGTGTTCCCTTGATCTGGGAACTGGGCATTTAAAAAAAAAGCTTCCCGGGTCATTCTAACACATAGCCAGGGCGAGGCTACAGCTGCCCACCACCCCAAGTCGCCCCTCCCCCTCAGTGTGGTGAAATCAGACTCGATGGTAAACGGAAACCCTCGTGGATCCTCGCAGCCAGGGGCACATGTCGGGATGGCGTCAGGGCTAAGGGCACATGGCGGCGGAAAGCACTCGCTGGCTTTGCTACTTTGTCTTTCCTCGGGAGTGGCCCATGTCGACTCATTCCCGCCTAGAACTCTCAGGGGGCGGTCTCCCTTCCCCGCCGCAGGCACGCGTGGAACAGGCGGGCGTCGTTTGGTTTGTGCCCTTTAGCTGACTAAGCGCAGCTTTAGCTGAGCAAATATTTAAGATCGGAGCACACAGCTCGTGCAGGGCCTTTGGGAGACCACTTTCAACAGGACCTCAGTCCCCCGTGATCGGTGAAATAGCTTCAGAGCCAGCATGAGGGCTGGAATATGAGCTCTGCGGGGAAAGCCAACGTTCCCCTGCGGAGTCTGATGGAAGGGGCGCAGGCAAATCCTGGCGGCCCCGGAGCTGGGCTGGGGGAGACTGGGCTGTCCTGACCCTGGGAAGCCCCCTCGGACAGCATCCCAGATATCCCCTGTCACCGGTACACCGCTTGGTATGAGGATCCAAACGTGCGGCTGCCGAGTACATCTGCACTTCTCGTTTTCCTCGTTCAGAAATGTCATTCAGTCCGGATTCCGGTCTGACGCATCGGGAGACATTTGTGACCGCCAAAGTGAAGTTGAAAAGGGTGAGCCTCGGGTGGCCTTGGTGGGGCCAGAATGACAGCGGCTGTGAGGCCCTTTCTTCACGGGGTTCTCACGGGGCCGTGAGACCGGGCTCCCCAGAGGCTCTGCCCGGAACACCTAGGACAGTCGTTACTCAACGGGACGTCTGCCTGTCTCAGGCTCCGTTGACTCCTGAAGTTCAAGGGCCTTTCGTGAGGTGCGTCTGTAACTGGTGGCTGTCATCTGCCCTCATGTCCATTCTGTGTGTGCAGTAAAGACGCGCCACGAGTGGGCGCCCGGGGCACAGCTCAGGGGCAATGAGCGATGCAGACTGACGGGTACAGTAGCCAAGGAAACAGGTACGAGACGTGCCGACTGAAGGGCTTTCTAACACGGGGACAGGGCGATGGATGAGTGAGCCTGGCTCTTTGCGGAAGGGTTACGTTTCTAGGATCCCGGGGGCCAGGAGGAGCCGGTCCACAAAGCCCACTAGGCCAAGGCCGACAGCCACGGGAAGGCCATCGACAGGCTTTAGCTCCTCGCATGTTTCTTCAGTTCCGACACAAGAGCCACTCGCCAGCTGTAAGCAGTTACATTTAAGTCAGTTCAAATGGGCCCGGGCCAGGGAGCTCGGCTGGTTAGAACGTCATCCTGACACGCCGAGGGTGCGGGTTCAATCTCTGGTCGGGGCACGAACACGAGACAACCAATGAGTGCATCTATAAGTGGAACAACACATCGATATTTCTCCCGCTCTGAAAAAAAAAATCAATCACCCTGGTCCGTGCGGCTCGGCTGGTTGGAGCATCGTCCCAGGCACCAAAAGGTCGCAGGTTCGATTCCTGGTCAGGGCACGTGCCTAGGCGGTGGGGTCGGGGTGCACAGGGAGGCGACTGACGGATGTTCCCCTTTCTCTCTCTAAAACCAATGAATATAGTCTCGGCGAGGATTAAAAAGTCAGCCAACAGATTAATAAAAATGAACGGAACTCGAATAGCCCATCCCCGAGTCACACCAGCCACACTGTGAGTGCCCGACAGCAGCCTGCCGCCGGGCACTGCCGCCTGGGATGCGGCAGGCGTAGAGCCTTCCCGGCATCACAGAGAGACCTGTGGACGGCCTGACCAATGCCCCCTACCCCCCAATCTTTGCCCCTTGGCCTTCCACGCCTGTAATAAAATAAGTAACCGCCAGGGCGGGAGAGAAGCCTCGTGTGCACATGAGACTTGGCAGAAGCTCCCAATGGGCTGCCGTCCATGGGCCACGGACGAGCGTGGACTGCACGTCTGTTTCCGCGTGGGAGGCCGGCTTTATAAGCGCGCGCCCCTCTCAGCCGCGCTGTTGGCCCTTCCTGACCGCGTGCCGGGCAGAGCGGTGAGGGAGGTGGCCTCCTGTTCATTCTCCTGGCCATTGATTTTTGATGTAAATTCAAAATCCCTTTCGCTAAGACCCCTGAACCGGGACAGTGCGAGAAGCACGGCCCCGAGTTGCAGGTGGGAGTTTTCTGTAGAGGAGACCTATGTCCCAGGACGGCTAACGGAAGTCAGTGAGAGACCAGCGGCCCCCCAGGCGCGGCGGGGTCCGGGGCCGGGTTAGGGGCCGGGGGCCGAAACTCAGCCGGGCTCAGCTCCTGCTCTTGGAGGTCCTATGAGGGAGGGCTCGGAACTTGAATTTCACCAGTTAAGCCCCCGTTTCCTCAGCTCCAGAGGCCAGGGGCCTCTCCTCCCGACCCAGGCAGGTGAGGAGCAGGAACGGGAGCGGATGCCGCAGACGGCCGCGGGGCAGGAGGGGCCCCCGGGCGTGCTGGCCTCTCCTCCTCGTTCCCGGGGCCTCGTGGCCTCAGCCACGTCCCTGTCAGCTGACCCTCTTTCCTGAATCTCTGTCTCTCCTCTTCTCGGGGAATGCTGGTGCTGGAGCGGGTCCCACCCGCCACGGGGAGAGCCGCTCACGGGTGGAGGGAGTCTGCCTCGGTGGGGTGTGGCCTCTCTAAGCGCACCTGGGACATGCAGGGACCTGTTCCAGACACGGAGGCATCGTGAAGGACCACGGGCTCAGCGGCTTACGGCGCCGCCAGAGTGCACGCGCGTGGGCTAGAAGCCTGGCAGGGTCTCAGTGGGTTCGTACACCGGGCGTCGAGAGGCCCCCAGTCCTGTCTGGGGGCGCTTGGTGGAGGCGTTTGCTTGGCTTTCCCAGCTCCCAGGCGTCAGCTCCCTTCCCTGGCCTGTGATCCCTTCCCCTGTCTTCGAGGCCGGCGGTGGTGGGCTGAGCCGTCCCCTAGGGCCGCTTGGCCCCGTGTGCGTGGTCTCCTTCTGACTTGAATCGCCACCTCAGCCGCCGCCTCCCCCGGAGTGAAGGACCGCCGTGGCTGCCTGGGGCCGCCTGGTCCATCCAGGATAACGCCCCCAGCTGAAGGTCTGTGGATCGGCAGCCTTCACTGCCCCGTGACCTCGTTCCCCTGTGCCGTGTAACCTGACACGGCCCAGGTTCGGAGGCTTAGAACCCGGATGTCCTTCTGGGGAGACATTCTTCCGCTGGGGCCAGGAGGGCGAGGGGCGGGCAGACGTCTCCGCCGCGCCCCGGACAGCACTCGCTGCGAAACGCACCCTCCCGGCGTGGGGACGCGGGGCCGCTGAGCTGCTGCTACGGGTTCCTGCCCGCACTGGGGAAGGCTGACGAGCGAACGGGCTGAGTCACGTTTACCGACCGGCTGCCTCCTTGTTCCCCAGCGATGCCCAAGGGTAAGGCATCCTCGGGAAGGCAGGCCGGGCCCAGAGGAGCACCACCCAAGGCGGAGTGTGGCCCCCTCCCCTCCTGCCTGCCCGGCGCGTTCCCGGGCTCAGTGACCAGGAAGGGATGTGAACTCCCTCCCTCCCGGGGTGCTTTTCAGACCTGTTTGCATTCGATTTTGTCCCCCTCTGGTGGCGCTGTATGTGCGGTACCCTGTTTACTAATTCGTCCCTTAGCAGGGGACCTTCGGTGACAGGGACGTCACGACCGAAGACGAGCTGCGCTTGTTTAATGGTGCTGGCTTTCCAGCGTGGCCATTAAGGAGATTATTTAATGAGGCCGAAGTCAGTGCGGCTTAGCATTGCATTCCTTAACATAACGCTGCGGCGTCGTTTAATAAAGCCCATTTTAACGTGATGCTGGGGAGTGGGGCCCTAATGCTTATTACGGTTAATGGCCGTTCATACCTGGTTCCGCGCTCGGTGGCTGCAAGTCCTGGCAGCGGCTCCGCCTCCCACGGAAATGAGCCTTGCGCCTATGCACGCGGCACCTGCCGGGCTGTGGGGCTGCGCCGATGTGTCCCCTGCAACCCATTCTGTCCGACCGTCGCTGGCATGTGAGGGTCATCACCCAGGAATGAGGTAAACATCTAATTAGTCTGTATTGACTTTCACCCAGGAATGTAAATCTTGGAAACAGGCAGGACTCGCCGCCTCCCGGGGTCTCAGGACCGGCGCGGCTGTGTCGGAACAGGACGGTGTGTTCCCCCTGCAGCAGCTGGGGGACGGGTGGACCCGTGAGCGGGGCCGGGAGACGGGGGTGCTTTAGCAGGGCTCTCCAGCCTTTGGGCGTCTCTGGACCACTCTGGAAGAAGAGTTGTCTTGGGCCACACATTAAATACATTGCGACATGTAATCACAAAAAAAATCTCATCATGTTTTAAGTCAATTTACAATTTTGTGTTGGGCCACATTCGCAGCGACCCTGGGCACATGTGGCCCACGGGCTGCGGGCTGGACGCCCTTGCAGGGGGAGCACAGAGGAAGTGCAGTGGGCAGGGGGCTGGTGTTCTCCAGAAACCACGGGGCTGTGTGCACAGCCCTCATAAAAGGAGGGACGGTGCCGCCTGAAGAACTGCCTGCCTGGGATTCACCCCTGGGGGTGGGATCGGAGGACAGTCTCGGGGACATCCTCTGAGACAGCAGTGGTACCCAGCTGGGACATTTATGTGACCGTTAAAATCAGCACCGTGGTGGGGGGACGTGCTTACCTTCTCCATGCTGGGTCTCTGTGTGTGCCTAGAACAGAGCAAGTGCTCAGCACATAAGTATCGAACTTCTGGCCAGGGCAGATTTCAAAAGGACTGGCTTTACATACAAAAGCAGGTGTTCAGGACTCTTTCCTTGTCAAGTGGCAGAGGTCTTACTAAACCCGAGTTGGGCATCAAAGAAAATGCAGAGGTGCAAATGTAACTGAGTGATCCACAGCTGCGGGCTTCAGGCATGGCTGGATCCATGTGCTCAAGAGACTTTGTCAGGGTTCACACTCTCTTTTTCTTTTGCTTTCCATTAGGGTGGCTTAATTCTCAGGTATGTTTTCCCCTCTAGTGTCAGGCTTACCAAGTTGGAAGCCCAACAAAAAGAGAATTTCTCGGTAATTTCCAGCTGAAGGCCTGTGATTGTGTCTCACTGGCTGCCCGAGGTCTGTGCAAGGGGCTAATGCCTGGCCAGGGTGACGGGCTCTGCAGATGCAGCATCCCCAAGTCTGGGATCAGCCTCCCTTGAGTACGGGGACTCAGGATGGGACAAGGGGCTTCCCGGAGGGAAACGGTGCCCTGATGATAAACCACAGGAAGCAGGTGCAGCTCAGCGTCCTCTGGAGGCCAGTCACCTGTCCCGCCAGGAAAGCCACGGACGATGGTAAAAGAAAAGCCCAAAGTCCTGAGTTTGGTACATTTTGCCACCTGGTAGTGTTGTGATTTGGGTTAAGTATCGTCAACACAGCTCTGCCCATTTCCCTGGGCTTCTGCGAGGACCAGGTGGGACCACACGGTCCATGACAGTGTCCTGTCACTGCAGAGCTCTGCGATGGCAGAGTGCACCGTGTCCTTGGGTTCTCCCATAAATGCAAAGCACGCCATTGGATTTGAATTTCAGAAAACACAAGGAGCAGTTTTCTAACGTGAACAGTATCTGGGGTGTATGGATACTTTTCGGAAAATGTTGCACAGGACATGCATAGATTAAGCATCATTTATCTGACATTCAAATTTAACTAGATGTCTTTCCCCTGTCCCACTAAATCGGGGAGCCTTCCTGTGATCCCCCTATTAGACCAACAGCTTCCACTCTACACTCCCGGAGCCCTTGTCTTCTAACCCTCCAAGGGCCCGGGAAGGTGGCGGTCTCGACATCTGGAAGCCGTCTGGAGGCTGCCAGCGCAGCTCGGGGACCCACGGAGCCGTCACTGTGAGATGGAGCCGAGGAAGGAAGGCTTCCCAGAAGACGGGCCCAGAGGATGAGTCATTTTCCAAATGGAAGGTCGAGAGGATGTGAATTACATGTATTCAGTCCTGAAGGGAATAAAGGGAGGGAGAAGGGTTTGTTTTCAAAACCCCAATTCCCAAATTAAGGAGGTATTTTTGCGCAATGTAAAGAAAATTGTCTCGGACTAAATAAAGGCAGCGTGATTTCATGCATTTGGAATTAGGCACGTGGAAGCCATTTCCTAAAGGCCCAAGATACACAGGCGCAAAGAGTCCCAGCCCCCACGCGTGCCTGTGAACGCTCGCCCAGTGTGCCCCGTGTGCGCCGGGGTGGCTGGCCCTGGGGTTGCAGGAGTCCGCGGCCCTGCGGGGGGACCCGGAAATCACGGGTAAGTAAGAAGGGGTCGAACAACGTGCCCATCCTGCCTTTACGGCCACTGTCATCCTTTCTGATTCGGGCAAGAACCGGCCATGGATGCTACCGTCACTGGATGCAAGGCGGCTGGTGAAGATGATCCCCACACCGTCCCCCAGGCTGGTGTCACAAATTCTGGTGTCATAAATCCCTCATAAATTACTCTGGGCAAAGGAGAGCTTCTTAAGAGGAAAGCAGGGAGATACCTCCTTAACCGAACGCTCCACCGCACGGCGGCAGGAGAGGGGAAACAGCGACTTTGTGGACTTCGGGTGGAATGTACCGGAAAGAAAATTTTCTGTCCAGATTTGATTCTCCTGAATCAAATCGGGGGGAAGTGACTGGGCAAACGTGTTCGCGAGACCGCCTGAAGAACAGCTACCCCGCACTCATCAAACGATCAGGGCCAGAGAAGAGCAAAATAAAAGCGAAGCCGAAAGCCAGCGGGGCCGGTCCGGATTAACGAGGGATTAAGGGAATTTTGCAACCAACGGCAGTTTGTGATCCCTAATTGATCCTGGGTTTCTTCCTGGATTAAAAACTAAAGCGGCTGTAAAAGGTGTTATCGGGACAACTGGAGACATTTGAATAGGAATAGAATTTTAGATAATGAACTTACACCCGTGTTGTTTCTTGTGTGTGATAATGACCTTCCAGCTCTGTAAAAGAATGCCGTTGTTTTTAGGAATTACAGGTCGAAACGTTGAGTAACAAAGTGTCTGGATGGCTGTGTGATTCAACTGGTCCAGTAAAACGGCGCACGCCGTACGTGCAGAGATCAGCCTCTGCGTGTCCGTGCATGTAGGTGGGCTCCTGGCGCTGGCCTTGCAAAAGCAGGGGTGGGCGAGCTCACTGTGCAAGGCTGCAGGCGTGTCTGTGCGTCTCCCGACGTACCTGCAAACATAACGCGCCTTGTGGGCGCCAGTGTGCTGGCGGGTCAAAGCAGCCTTACGGAAGGAGAGCTCACCCTCGCCGAGACGCTGCCGAAGGACCCTTCCCATCAGCGACAGCAGAAACAAGCCGGCTGTCCACCCATCAGTGATGGGAAAGTGGGCCATTTATAATGCCGGATTTTATGCAGTTATTACAAAGAATGCCTTCTAGCAGAATGGTGGGCTAGATATGAAAAAACACTGCCACTGAAACCAACCAAAAATGCTGGGGGGAAAAAAACCCCTTTAAAATGCATGATGTGTCAGCAAGAAAGTCACTGACCCTCGCAGGCCAGCAGCGGATTATTCCTGGAACCGGAGAGGCGATGAGCGCCTGGAAGCTGGTCTTGGCCTGAGGGCGTCGGCAGCCAAGCCCGTGGCAGCTTCCGTGCTGGGGCCTCAGGCTGCGGGGCGGGCTTACAAAGCTCAGGGGCTGTGCGAGGTGCTAAGTCAGCCGGGAGCTTCTCCCACTTAAAGCTGAGCCCCCGAAGGGCTGCACCCCAGCACAGGGGAAGTGGTAAGAAGTCCACCGTCTGTGACTGCCTGCCGGGCCACTGCCCTCGAACCTGGGGGCAGCTCCGGGACAGGAACCTACTTGGAAACGGGCAGCACATGCTGTTTGTTGGGTTTGTGTCTCTGGAGAAGCAGGACTTGCATAACTTCTTTCCATAACCAGGGGTGTCCGGCCTTTGGGCGTCTCTGGGCCACAGTGGAAGAAGAGTCGTCTTGGGCCACACACTAAATACACTGTGACATGCAATCACCAAGAGGCGTCATCATGTTTTGGGTAAACTTAGGCTGAGTTGAGTAAACTTGAGCGCTGGGCTGCACTCAGAGCCATTCTGGGCCGCACGCGGCCCGTGGCCACGGGTCGGACGCCCCTGCACCTTTCTTTGGCGTGCTCCTCTTTGGCTCACGTCCACAGTCCTCACCTGCCACGGGAGGCATTTACGTGGGTGCAGGTAGCTCACCTCTGGCTGGGGCGCACCCCTCTTCCGCTCCCCCAGCCCCGCCTGGCACCCACCCCAACACCCTTCCAAATGCTACTTTCTGACCTTCCCGTTTGGAAGCCGTGTCCCTTGCTCCCCAACATTCCGCCATCAAGATTCACCTCAAATATAAGTCTCCTCAACGAAGCCTTCCCTACTCCCCCAGGGCACACAGTGTGTGTCCCTGAAACCCAGCGACCGATGACATTGTACTGGTGTTTCCCTCCATAAGGATGTGTGGTGATAACGTCTTTGGAGCCGGACGCACCAAAGCTTGAACCTCAGCTCTGCACCTCCTGACTTCATGGGTCTGGTGGCCACTGGGAGCCGGCGTGAGCCAGGAAAACATGACTGACTTTGAAAAAGACGCCCAGGCTCTGAGCAGAGGGTCCGTTTGCTGACGGCGGGCACTGCTTCACGCTGGAGGCTTCTGACGCTGGCCGAGGCGCTCTCCTGGGTCGTCAGAGGGTGGGAGGAGATTCACTGTTACTTAATGCCCACACCTGTAGCACTGAAATGACCCCCGGGACGCCTGTGTCGCTTTGGCTGCTTGCTGGGACCACTCGGAGTGTTTCTAAAAAAAAACCACCCACACCCAGGGCCATTCTGGGGCGCCCTGATGGTGCGGGGTGTGGTGGCCCACAGGCACCAGGGAGTTTTCCGAGCTCCACGCTGCAGAGTCCTCCCAACCCCCACGACGGCTGTGGGTACGTGGCGGCGTTGGAACCAGCTCTGCTCACAAAAGCATCCGCCAGGTACTACCCAGGGTGTCCGTCTCAAGAGTCTCCGTTCTCATGCGTCTCCTAGAAACGCAGCTCTGAGTCTCACGGTGCTCTCCGGGGTGCGAGGGTCAGCAGAAATGAGGAGAGTGCCCCGATGGGGGCTTGGAAACCGGGCACATCGCATCTGGTGTGGTGGAGGCCCCCGCCCGTGCTCGCCGCAGGCCTCACGCGTGTTCCTCTGTGGCCCGGGCTGGGCTCCCGTGTTCATTTCATTTTGCCGTGGAGGGATGACATTTTACCAAGGCTCAGGATGTGTCAGGGCACACCGGGAGACTCTGGTCAGCTGGCCCAGGGTAGAAGTTTTCAAAGTTCTTGGTCTTTTCTTTTTTCTCATTCTCCACGGCTCTATGTAATATTTTTGAGTGTGTGAAATAGTTAGTCACTGGATAAACGCATTTTATGGCTAATTTGACCATCAGTTCTGCGCTGGTTTCAATCAGATGTTCTCATTATGGGCAGCGTTTTCCTGTCTTTTGTGTGTCTGGATGCCTTTGGGTGCCTCAGGTCCCAGCACGTGGTTGGGACCGCGGAATGTCCCCGTTTGATGGGTGTGGTGGTGGTGGGGGCACTCCAGTGTGAGTGAGGATGTCTCCAGGGTGGCTTAACTGGCTCATTGCTGGCAGAGCTCCCAGGAGTCGGCTAGATGGGTGACAAGAACCATCTCTGTGTCTTTGTGTCTTCTTATTTTGTAAACTTCTAGAACATTCTATACCTACAGGGTAAGGGAGCAGAATTAAACAGGCGGAGGTGGAATTGCTCCCACCCCAGGGAACAGAGCCTGGGGGCTGGGCCATTTTGGGAAAAATGAAGAAAATTTCCTATGTTAAATATGCACGGCAGTTGACCGAGTTTCCTACCCGCCGCAGCCATTTTTCTCCGTGAGAAAGCGTGGCAGGCAGTTGCGGTGGCCAGGTCTTACTGCGTAACAACCGGCCACATGGTCCCCGTTGCACGTGGAGAGAAGCAGCTGACTCCGCGGCTTCTCCATCTGCGTGTGGACTGCGCGTTTTTGCTGGTCCCATCCGGGCTCTGCCTGGGAGTTCGAGCCTGGGTCTTGAACCAGCACCCTCTCCCTTCTACCCACGTTGCACTGGCCAAGACAGAGCACGCGGGCAAACCTGAAGCCTCGGCTTTGCTGGTGGGCCCTGTGCGGAAAGAGGAGATGGAGCGGATGCGGCAGACTGGGGGGAGGTAAATGGAGGACCAGTCGCCCCCGTCGGAGGGGCACAGAGAGAGGCCGACGCCAGCCCATCTGGAAAGAAATGCCGGGAGGGAGAAGCTTGAGACTGGACCCCGGCAGGGCTGGTCCAGGAATGGCTTCCCAGGCGACATGAGTGGCCCGAGGCAGGAGGAGGCCGGTTTGAGGAGCTGGGTTGCGGCCGCCGCTATTCTGGCGAGACACGGCCTGCACCTGCGCTTTCCCGGCTGTGACCTTGGCTTTTCTAACGGCAGTTTTTCCTTCTCCAGCCAGGCTAGTGAAACGGCCGCTTGATCTCGGGAGAATGTAATTTTCAGTAGGCTGTGCGGTGCTGCCGGCTCGACGGACTGAAGGCGCAGTGGGTCCCTCGGCAAGATCAGCGCGGTTATCTTTCCTGTGGAAAATCAACCCTGAGTTCGCGGTGGTGTTTCTGGACACGCCCGCTGAGCAGGGGCTTCAATCCAAGAAGAAATGGCATGTGGAGCACTGAGGCAGAAAAAGCGCGGCGCCAAGTCTCCTGCTCTGTTCCAACGCGCTGAACACGACATCACACCCCGGTCAGGTGTTCGGAGGCTAATGACATAATGGGAACACTGCTCCCTGCCCCCTCAGCAGATAAAACCTTGCCACTGCAGAGACGTGGCTCCGTGATTTCCACGGATGGTGCCGGCGGACGCTCGGGGGAGTTCGTTACCAGTGCCAGCAGGGCCCTCGCACACCCTGCCGGCCGGGCACGTCGGCTCCCTCCCAGACGCGGCAGTTTTGAGGCCTGAGAAGTGACGTGACGCCCGGAGAAGCAGAGCTGGTGGGAGCTGGAGACGGACGCACTGAGAACTTAGATGTCCTGGGACATGTCCCCCGTGGGTCCCTGAGGAATTTCAGAGTCTGAAGTCCGTCTGGTCAAAAGCCAAAGGGCAGCTCAGGGCGAAATCGTCCCTTCCTGGGCAATCCTGTCGCAGGCCAGGGTGGCATGGGCCCCTTCACTCCACCGGGCAGAGAGGAGCCAGAGCAGCAGGCACCCCAGGTGCTCAGAGTCTGCCCTGTTGGCCAAGGAAGGGGGCGAGCTTCCCCACGGAGCCCCCCAGCGCGCTGGGCGCTTGGTTCACCTTTTGCTTTCTATCGGATTCACCCTGAAACGCCCCCTCGAGCAGGTTTAAACAATAAGGGGGCACCCTGGCTCATGTCCCTGAGAAGTCTGAACGTGGGGCCGGCTTAGGGTGGCCGTGCTGTGTCCCCAGTGCGTCCATTCGTGGGCACACATCTGCCTGCTTCACCACTGGTGACGGTTCAGTTTTATCATCGGGTGGGAGTGGGGGCCGCCGGGTCTCCCCGTTATGTAATTGTGTCTTTGCCTGCTACTGTCGTGGATGTGTCCCTGCCCCCGTCGGCCTTTCACCGAGGGCTTTGAGGGTGTTACGGGAACACCCCCACCTTGAGTGTCATCAGGGACCCGTGGTTTTGCACTGAATCCCCCCCGTAGGTCCAATTTCCTGTAACCACCACTTCCATGGTGGTGGTCACATTGTCTCCGCGTGTCCACTGCGAGCCTCCTGGTTTAGCTCTTTTGTCCTTTGATACTTTCCTTAAACACTTCAGAAAGGATCCTTGCTCCATAGCAACACGACGTCCCAGGACCATCGTGACTCCCTCCTTCCGCAGGACTCGGATCTATTGGGCTCCCAGGAGCCCCGGGTCCCCTCTGGGGAGACATGTGTTCCGGGCAGACCTGCATTCCCCAGGGTCCCCAGGACCCTGCCAGGGCAGCAGATGGGAGCAGGTGTTTATTTTTTTTAAAACACGAGTCCACAATTGAATAATCACATCACTAGGTCAGTTAAACACATTTCATTCCAACGTTGAAAAGGCATTTTTTTTTTTTTTTTTGGCCTTTAACATGTTTGCCTACACGTTTCGCTGTAACTGTAGCTGGAATTCCTGCCTGTGCCGCTGACCCCCCGGGCTGACCCGTTCTTGTTCCAAAGCTCACCCTCCCTTCCCCTGGGGGCCACTCCGGGTCTCGAGCTCTGTCCCGGGAGCAGGGCCGAGCTGGGGCGACAGGGGCGCTGGGTGCTGCAGAGCGTGGGGCTCAGAGGAGGACCCACAGGGCACGCTCACCATGGACCACCAGTGCCAACCGCGTGCACGACGGGTGCTGGGCCCCAGGCTTTCAGCGGGAAGAGGAAGCCGGGGCCGCGGGCGTCGTGGTCCCTGTTCCGTCTCCAGGGCTCCT
Source organism: Mormoops blainvillei (assembly GCA_004026545.1). Lineage (NCBI taxonomy): Eukaryota > Metazoa > Chordata > Mammalia > Chiroptera > Mormoopidae > Mormoops > Mormoops blainvillei. Next base: position 103,069 of record PVJD01004094.1, on the reverse strand, counting down.
CTGTCCCGGTCAGGAGCTGCTGGCCGAGGCCCCGGCCCGGTCGCCGGCGGTGGGAGGTGCTTCGGCAGAGCGTGGGTGGCCCTCCCAGGTTGAGGGGTCAGGTTCTCAAAGACAGGGCTGTCCTTGGGGGGCTGGTGGCTTGGTGCCTCCGAAAGAGCCGCCCCGCTCCCCAGAGACATGGCGGTTGGAAGTCACAGATGCCCAGGAAGACAGACAGTGCTCTTCCATCTGGGCCTCCCTGGGGCCCACTTTCCGCTGTCTCCCCGCACCCCAGTCCTGACCCCAGGCCTCCCGTTTCTGTTAGGACAAGCGTCCTGGCTCCCCGGGGTGGGCCGCTCCCCTACACGGCTGTTTAGAGGGTGAAAGGAAGCCCCAGGAGTCACTCTGACTCAAGTGGGATTTTGGAACCTCTGTCCCTAGGTGATGTCAACAGGACAGTGGCCACCTCCTGACCGTTCCGGTCATGGGTGGAGCAGGCACAGGGTTGTGACCCTGCGTCCTACAGGAGGTCCCGGGCGGCTGGCCGGCACACGTCCCAGGGTTTCAAGGCGCCCGTTGGACAGCTGAGACCGATGGGTTTCTCCTTAAAACACAGATTTTGTCAGTGGGCTGACGTGAAACTTTAAAAACGTTTCCTTGAGATATTTAATTCTAAAATAGCTTAATTCGAAAGCCAAATTTTCTTATACTATATATTAGGGATGTAAGAAAGCAAAACATAAAAACGACAAAACCGCCTCCGCCTAAAGCCTGAAGAGCACAGCCCCCCATCCCCGCCCCTCCGCGAAGCACCTCTAAGCAGCACAGAACGAGAGCCCACGGAGGGAAAAGCACCAAGCCATGAACGTGCCCGTCAATAGACGGTGTCACCGCGAGCCGATGGCCGCAGCTGCGCAGGGAAAACGAGGTGTTTGTCAGAAACAATTACCCTTCAAGCAACTTGATTCTGGCGGCTTTGCTCAGAAAATGAGTCAATCAGAAACAAAACAGCTGCTTCGGGTGGGGGGCGGGGCCTCTTTGCGTCCGGGAGGGGCTGCGAGGCTGAGGGGGCGGGGTCAGCCACCGCTGCGGCGATGGGGCTCCTCGGTGGACGCCGATGCCCTGGCCGCGCTCGGAGGGCGCGCAGGCCCGCCACGGTGCCGTGCCCACCTGGTCCTCTGACTCGGGGGCGATGCTCTCCCTCGGGGCTTAAGTCCAAGTTTGAATGATGAAAGCTTTCCCACGGACTCCATGGAGGAGGGCCTGTGGGGGTCCCCTGAGGACCAGGGTCCCGGGCGGTTTCAACCGCTGGCCCCGTCTCTTCCACTTGGCAACGGACGGTCAAGTCCCACTGAGTACACAGGACCCCGATCGAAGGTGAACTGCGGATGTCGTTTCAGCTTCGTTCCCGAAGGGTCTGCGCACCGACGGGGTGTGAGCACCGGGCCACGGCGCAGCCCCGCGAGGGCCTCCTGCGTGCTGAGCGCTCCGTCGGTCTCGCGGCGCAGGGCGAGGACGTGGGGCTGAGATGATGACGAACCGTGCCAGGGTTCGAGCCGGGGGACGGAAGGAGAGGGTCGCACTCCCGCCAGGCCCCTGGCCCTGCGCGCGTTTGCTCGCCCGCGGCAGTGTCCCCGCGTGCCTGCCGCCTCCTCGGTGTCCGTGAACTTGCTCAGCAGCCGAGTCAGCCAGTGTCTCCGCACTTCGGGTCGGGGCCGGAGACCTGAGCGTCCTTCTCTCTCAGGGCCTGGGACTCGCCACAGCCCTCCCGTCCCCGTGCTGCGACCAGGCGGCACCTGTTCTCTGGGATGCTTTTCCGCGTCACCGGGGCACCCGGGGGTGGAAGGTGGGCTGAGGTCTGCCGCGCTCACACCGGGAGTCTGATCAGCTGTGGACCGTTCCTCTCAAAAAACGTCAGCCCCAGCGTCACATGCGATGCTACGCTGCGGCACCTCCCCCCCCCCCCCCTTTCCTCCCTTGATAAATGGCCTACTTCTTTAGGTTGTGCCTTTGCCAAATTTCAGTGTTAAGTACGCGGAGGCCCCTTCTCAGGCCGCAGGGAGCTCTGTCTGTTTAGAGCTGATCTCTGTGGCTCCCACAATGCGCTCCCAGCGCCTCCTGGTCAGCGGTTCGCTGCAAGACTAAAGCTGCTACAGGGTGAAGTTCTCACTGTCGGCAAGGAACGCCCGTCTTAGGACATATGACAGAGAAACTGTCTGTCTGTCTGTCTGCAATGCTCCACTCCGCACTCTGGCCCCCTCTCACAGCACGTTAGCAGTCCTTTGTCATTCCCACAAGGATCAAAGAGCTGGAAACCAGCCACCAGGCCTTGTCCCTCTGCAGGTCCCACCACGGGTCTGCGGCCATCAGTGGGCTCACGGGGCCCCGTGCACAGATGGGCAGTGCCGTGACATCTGTCTGCGAGGGGAGCCCTTCCAGGTGGAAAGGGGGACAGGCTTCCCTTCCCACAACTTGAACACAGAGTTAATTTTCCAAAGCGAGTGGCCCTGGACGGGAAGGACCCCTGTGGCCCTGCGTCCTGGGGAAGGCTGGCCTGTCTTGGCTACTGTCCAAGGAGTTAATTACCATGGAAACGCATTCTTACCGCGTGAGCAGAGCCCATGTTGGCTGGTTACCGAGGCCGTAACTCGTGGGAAGGCAGGGCCGTGTTCTGTCTATTCAATCAGCGCAGTGGCGTTTCGTCTTAATCAGGCTGCCCGCCGGGGCCCAGGGTCCGCCTGCGGGGGAGGAAAGCCACAGGGCTCAGACCAGGACGGCCCTGTCTCTCCTGTCCCCTCTTCCCTCTGCATCAGCCCCTTTCCACGCTGGACCCCCTGCCCTCTCCCCCTCTTGTCCAAACACGGTGTTTATACTGAGTCCCGCCACGGCGCTGGCACTGTGCTGGGTGCTGGGGGAACAGCTGGATGAGAGAGATGAAGTGACAGCCCGTGTCCCTCCCCAGTGGGGATGACAGTGACAGAGGAAGTGGATAAGCAAATGAACTGGTGACAGGGGTGGGTGCCAGGAAGCACTGAAACCAGGGGGGGCCATGAGGATGTGTGTGTGTGGGGGTGTCCGTGTGTGCGAGTGCGTATGTGTGAAGCGCCCTGTGTCTGTGCATGTGAGAGTGTGGGAGCAGTGTGTGTGCGTGTGCATGAGTGCGAGTCTCGAGTGAGTGAGTGTGTATGCGAGCGTGTGACTGAGGAACACATCTGCTCACGGGGTCCCCACCAGGACCAAGCGTGGCCTCTGAGAGGAAAGCAAAGGGGGCGTGTGCGGCCAGACGGGGGACCTCAACAGAGTCACATGAGTCCCGGAAACTGTGCGTGGGTCGGTTGTGATTTTCTGGGTAAAGAATCACACTGTCTGCAGATAAAGACAGTTTTATTTGTTCCTTTTGAAACGGCACGCCTTTTAGCTTTTTGTTCCTTTTAATTCCCTTATTTTATGGGCTAGGCCTTCCAGCATAGCATTGGGTAGAGGAGGTGTGGGGGCATCCGTGTCCTGGTCCCAGTCTTAGGGGAAAAGCATGAAATCTCTCACTATCGGGTATGCTAGCTGTTATGTCTTTTTTTTTTTTTTTTTTATGTCTTGTATTGGGTAAAGTTCTCTTCTATTTCCTAGTTTGCTGAGACATGTTATTATGAATCAGTGTTGAATTTTGTCTGGTTCATTGTTTTACATCTATTAAAATGATCTTTTTTCTATTTATGTTGTCGATATGGCAAATGGCATTATTTTATTTCCGACTGTTGAACCAGCATCGTATTTCCTGGATATATCCCATGGAACCCTGATGTGTTATTTTCTTATACGTTGCTGGACTCAAACGGCTTTATTTTGTTGAGGGATTTTGCATTTATGTTTATGAGGAAAACTGGTCTGTAGTTTTCGTTTCTCCTTTTTCTTTTTGGTAATATCTTTGTCTGGTATTGGTATTGGAATAAACCTGGCCTCATGACATAACTTGAGAGGTGTTCCCTTTTTTGTTATTTTTAGAAGACATTATGCAGATTTGGTGGTTTTTCTTTCTTACATGTTTTATAGAATTTGCCAATAAAATTAACTGGATTTGGAGTTTTCATTTTTGGGAGGGGCTTTAACTCATTTAATTCCTTTCACGTGTGGAGGGCCATGCAGGCCGGCTGCTTCTTCCCGAGCAGGTGTTTGTAGTTTGTGTCTGTCAAGGAACTGGCGCATCTCCTCCAAGTTGCAGAACTTACCAGAATAATGTTTTTGCAATATTTCCTCATTATCCTTCATATCTGAAGGGTCAGATGTGATAACCCCTCTGTCACTCTGGGGTTTTGCTCTTTTTCTTGGTCTGCTGGCTAGAGGTTTGTAAACGGTACTGATCATTTGTAAGGACAAGCTTCTGGCTTCTTTGACTCTCTTTATTGTGTTTATATTTTCAGTGTTATTGATTTATGTCCTAAATTTTATTATTTCCTTCCTTCCGCTTCTTTGGAGGTTAACTGACATTCCTCTAATGTCTCAAAAATGGTAGGTTAGGTATTGATGTTAAATATTTTTAAGATAATCATCTGATGCTATTAATTGTCCTCTAAGAACTACTTTAACTGCATCCTACATATTTTGATATATTGTACTTTTATTGTCATTTGGTTTAGAATTATTTTAATTTCCCCAGAGAATTCCTTTTAAACATCCATGTCCTATTGAGAAGTATGTTATGGAATTTCCAAATATCTCGAAATTTTTCCAGATACATTTCTGTCATTGATTTTCTAGTTTAAGTCAATCTTTGTCTGAGAATACGATTTATATGATTTCCTGCCTGTTAAATTTATTAAGGTTTGCTTTATGGTCTAGAGTATAATCTCTCCTGGTGGATATTACATTCACACTTTAGAAGAAACTGCATGTTTTGCGTTAGGGGAGAGTTCCATAAATGTTGGCGAGGTCAAACGGTGGTTTATTGTATCCATATCCGAGCTGACTTTTGCCTACTCATTACATTGTTTGCTGGGAGAGGTGTTGAGGTCTCCAGCTGTAATGATAGAGTTTTATGTCTCCCTTCAGATCGATCTGTTTTTTTTTTTCTTCAAGTACTTTGAAGCTGTTAGTCGCAAACACAATATATTGTCTCTTCTTGGAGAGCTGACTCCGCTATGCTTCTGTTTCATCCCTTCTGTCTCTGATAATAGTCCTTGTTCTGAGTTATGACTTGTGTAAAATTAGCACAGCTGCCCTAGCGTTCCATCGTTTGAGTTCGCATGGTATGTCATGTGCCATCTTTTACTTTTAATGTATCTGCATCTTTATATTTAAAATGATTTCTTTTAGACAGTATCTAGTTGATTCTTACATTTTAAAAATCTAACCTGACAATCTTTGCTTTTTAATTGTTGTGTTTAGACCATTTACCTTTAAAATAATTCTTGATATACTTGAATTAAAATTTACCATTTTGTTAGCTATTTTCTATCTGTTTCCATTGTTTTTGTTATTTCTCCCTTTTTTCTGCCTTCTCTAGGTTTTACTGACCATGTATTGATTCCATCTTATTTTTTTCTATTGATTATTTTATACGCCCTTTTTTCACGTCTGCCCTCCTGTTTACAATATACACTTAACAAGCCCAAGTTCCCCTTCCAAAAATCCCCCTCGATACGCAGTGTAAGGGACTTACAACAGCGTGTTCCTACCTCCTCCCTCATGTTCTTTGCACCATTGTGGTCCTACATTTCACTTTTACAGATGCTGTATGAACGATACATGTGTGTTTGTAGGAATGTGTGACCCCTTCCCATATCTGTGGCCGCTGTGCACATCACATGGCCATACTTGCCCACACCTGCTTCGTCACTTAGTTAAAAGTCACAGTTGAATTTTCTTATCAGTGCCCTCAGGCCACAGCTGCCGTGTAAGAAAAGGCAGGGGTCTTCTTTTTCCCTGCAAACATCTGTCTCTCCCCAGGTTTCGAGCTTTTCGTATGCTCTGCAGCTGAGGCTCTTTGATGGGCTCAAGAAAAGTCAGCGGCTCGCAGTCTGTCAGTTGCTCCCTTGCTGTCAAGGTGGAAGCAATAACCCTTCCGGGTCTCTCCGTCAGTGAAGTAAGCTCTGGAGTCTTGAACTCCACTTTGCTTGAGTTGCATTTCAGTCTCTCAGTGGATAAAATCCCGTGACAGAAGCCTGACTTTTCCTGGCTATCTGGCCAGCGCATCTTCTAAGAAACCGGCGAGAGCCTGCCGGGACCTGTGCGCATCTAGCAACCGTATCTCTCACTAGAAATCTTTGAGATATTATCTTGCATTTTCATTACTTTCAAGAGTTCCTTCTTTTAAATTCCACAGGGGAATTCTTGAGAATTCTGCAAGGTGCCCTTCAAATGACAGCTATGCCTGGCACCAGGCAGATCTGAATTCGAGTTCATATTCTACCATTTCTAGTTGATGACGGAGTCACTTTCGTTCTCTAAAATATATTTTATTGATGACGCTGTTACACTTGCCCCAGTTTTTCCCCCTTTCTCCCCTCTGCCTGGTACCCCCATTCCCTTCAGCACTCCCCCCCCCGCTTAGCTCATGTCCATGGGTCATGCATATAAGGCCTTTGGCTTCTCCATGTCCTGTGCTATTCTTAACACCCCCCCTGTCTATTTTGTACCTACCGATTAACAACGTCACTTCCTCCATTTCGCTATGACTCCTTGAGTCCGGGGTGGCCTCGATGTGCAATCGCTCCTTCCTTCTTTCACAGGCTGACAACCGAGGCAGGCGCCATTTTGTTTTATCTTGTCTGGTTCCGCCTATTAAGTAATCGATGTTTGAGTAACTCTCAGTAAAAGACTCAAGACCATTTGTTTCTCTAGGACAGATGCTTTGGTGGGTATCCAGGAAGTGCCAGGTCCCTCCTTATTCCAGAATGGCCACATCTTCATTGCCTGAGAGCCTTTCCCACGGTACGCGCCTCGCCCTCATTCGGCGGCCCTCACGCCAGGCGATGCCTCCGCCGTTCACCGAGACGCTGGCGCTCACAACCGAAAAGCCACTCCTCCAGATGCGCCTTTCTCCTTCCCCCTCGGATGCAGCCCGTCCCGAACCTTGCCTTCCTGTCTCTTTCACCCCCCCCTTCCGGAGCTACCTTTCCCTCTTTGAGCCTTGATCTGTGCCCTGACGTTAAAGTCTACTTTGTTCACTACAACAAGCCGACACCATAGCTGGCTGCCCTGCAACATTTAAAAAATATCCAACGAAACGAGCAAATACAAGGTAAGATGTTCCACAGATAGGCTCTTCCTGCAGTGCTCAATTCCCCACACCCTTGGCGACACCACAGTGAGACAGCAGGCTGACCTCCCCGCTGTTTCCATGAGGATAATGGGGTGGTGGCCTATTACCTTAGAGGCAGCTGCCACGTGGACAGGTCCCAGGGGACCCGTGGATAGGAGGGGACGGTGGTGACAGTGCACATTTAAAAACCAGCAGCTTGATTGGCAAAGGGATGGGCATGAATCACGACTGTCAGGAAGAGCCTTGCCTCCCGACCACTGTGCTCTCCGTTGGGCACGGTCCCCCATCTGGTCGCCGTCTGCACACACGGCCGCCCGCGTCTGCTGTCAGAGGTGCCGGTGACGGAGACGCCTGACCGCCACAGGGCTGGGCCCGCCTCCGCAACCCCCGCTCGCAGATGCGGGCTCTCAGCAAGGGGGCGGGCCGCCTGCGTGGCGCGCGATTCTGCTGACTGTACTTGACCTTCGACGCGAGCTCCTGAGATGCGAATTTGCATAACCAGCTGTACTGGAGCCCTGCTAGTGCCTGCGTTTGCACTGCGGTCCTCAGGCGGAGACGCCGCCCTCCCCTGTAACAGGGCCTTCCCACTCCCCGCCCTCTCTCCTGTCTGTCTCTCTCCAACGCGCACACGCCCCCACAACAAAACACACAACAAAATCTTAGTGGCTTTCAGCCTCTCACCCCCGTCCTTGTTCCAATCACCCCGCGGGCTCTGTGGTGTTGGAAGTGGCTCGTGGCCCGTAAGGATCAGCTGTGCACACGTCTTCCCACTGCGTGCACAGAATGTCACACTGGTGACTTGCGTCGGCCACAGTGAGAGTTCTTGCACCGTTGAAATCGACACACACCGCCCACCAGGACCTTCCCACCCTTTTCTCCTGAGCTGCTCTCGAAACCCTTGCCAGCTCGCGAACGCATGGGTCGTCACCCAGGGGCCCAAACACGTGGGTAATACCTGTGGTCACATTTTCAAGAGCATTAGGGGGTCACAGACAGCCCACAGGCAGCAGGCCAGGGAGAATGAGCACCTCTGCAGGGAGGGCCACGGGGCCACGGGGCCACAGCCTCAGCGCACCCTCACCCGCAGGCTCCGCCAGCAGCGCCGAGAGGGGAGCGTGGCTGTGCTGCAGCCCAGGAAGGACACGCGGACACAGGACAGGAAGGGGCATCGGTCCGAGGATTGGGAGGGGGTCCCTTGGGTGAATTGTGATGGGTCAGCCCATTTGAAAACTGCAAGGAATGAAATAAAGGGAGATTAGGGGAAGGAAGACGGAAATTCGCGAGCGTGAAGCAACTGTGAATGTAGGAGACGTGGGATTATGGGCGTGATCAAGAAATAGCTTGACTAAATGGCTTTATTTTTAGGCTCAACAGAATTTGTAAAATAGGGCATCGGTGGATTGATTCTGTCATTCGTTCAACTGGAAACTTATTGAGAGCACTGGAAAAACGTGCTCGGGTCGTGCTAGGGAGCAAATCAGAGAAGACCCCAAGTTTACTGCCTCCCAGGAGATAAACATTAATACAGTGATGACATAAATAATTAGATAATTACAAGCCGTGGGGTTTACAGACATGGTAGAGCACGTGCGAAAGATCCGAGGCCCATGGGGACGGTGTGCGCGGAGGTCCTGAGCTGCGGGGTAGCAGCGGGTGGGGAGAAGCAAGAATCACGGAGCGCCGAGGGTGTGGCGGTGCGGAGGCCCACGCGTCAAGCAGGCCGTGACCCGCCACTGGATCTCTCGGTCTTGGTGGTAGAGCAACAGGAAGCCCCTCAGGGTGCAGCGCCAGGCGGGCGTGCGATCAGACGTGCCGTTTGAAAGCCCACCAGCCGGAGCGCAGGGCAGGGACCTGCCCGGCGGCGCAGTCCCATCGGGGACAAGCGGACGCGTGACTGATGTGCCCCTACTTTTCCTGCTCTCCCGCGTCCCGACGCAGCGAGCCGTGGGGTCCACAGCGCGGGAAGTCAGCAAACGGGCACCTGTTTCCGTGCTGACTTCTTGATTTTCATAAATGCAAATTAACATACTTATCTGCTCTATAAAGACTTGGCATGTTTAAATAACCATTATCCTGTCGGTGAATTCCAGGATGTTGGGTTCATTATTCTCGTGGATAGAACAGGCGTTAAATCCACAGGGGAGTCATTAAGAGACGGCTCTTTCTCTCCGTCTGACCGAAACAGCAGTTTTAATGTATTTATTCAGGATTTAGAAAATGGAATTCAATTCCTAGTGAAAGGGTGCTAAAAGCAATTCCTATTGTATGTATATGACAGATGGGGCGGGGCTCGGTGCTGACCTGGAAGGGAAGGGCCCCCCTCGTGCCCCGGGATCCCTGGTGCTGTCTGGCAGATGTCACTAATGGGGCAGACCCAGCTTAATCACTCATTTAATTCAGTCGGTGACACACAACAGCCACGCAGCCCTGCCGAAGCCATTGGACACCTGAACGGGAAGAGCGTTCTTTACGCAAGTTGTCTGGAAGGGGCTTCACTTTGGCGACATTGCCATTGGCGGTCGATCCGTGTGATCATGTTTCATTTAAGTAGCAAGGTGTCACGAAAGGATAAGACGGGTCGGGGGCAGACGCACCAGTGCCCTCTGCGCTGTGCTGTTTCTCAGTGGGAGAGCCAGGGCTTTCTGTGTCGCGCAGGCCTGGAGCTCTTTGGAAGGGGGTTGTCCCCATGGCTACCGAATGTTGGGGCTCTCTACCCGAGACGGTGAGGCAAAGGCAACTATTAGGGACCTGAAGACAGAATTTTCTACCCATTTGAAAAGCAAAATGAAAAATAATAACGATTTTGAAAACACCGAAGCACTAAAAAGAACAGGGATTTCAGGTTCGGCTATCCAGACCAAAGGCGACTTAAAGCCCCAATTCCTTCCTCCTGTCTGCCGCCCAGCGGTGGTGCCAGGTGAATGGACATGCAGGTACGTTATTGGGGCCCACGCCCACGGGCAGGTGAACAGGTGCACGGCCCTCAGGACAGCTGCAGGCCCGAGTGCGCAGCGGGAGGACGCCCACGGTGTCCCGGGCACGTCGACATTGCAGTACAGTGCCACAGTCACGTTCCACCGGTGACAGCTGGGACCCCTCTGGGAAGCGGCATGATTCACATCCAAATGCAGGGACATCTTTTCTGTTCGCAGGACATGAGGGGCAGACACTTCGCGCTCCGAAGAGAGGGAGGAAGGACACAGAGCTTGAAGCAACAGAGGCCGTGGGTCTCTGAGACGGGCGTTGACACCTGAGCACGAACTGAGACTGTCTGTGAAGAGTGATCTCGATGAGCGTTTCATACCTGCAGGCTGAAGGTATACCTGGCAGCTTCAGGACGCTCTGCTCCCACGGAAGCGGCTAACGGGCGACAGACGCCCGTAACACGCGGGCCGTTCCTCTGCAGGGTCTGGAAGCAGGTGGTGTGTTTCAGTAAAAATCAGGAGCCAGCACGGGGGCACTTCGAGGAGTGGCCCTCGGAGCGCTCCACTTAGCGGGATGCTGTTCACCCAGAAAGCAGCTGCCAACCCTTTGCTGATCAGGAGAAAACTCCGGAGTTCAAGTGAAAGGTACTTCCCTCAGAGGCGCCGAGGAAGCAGTACTGCCTCACATGGACTTTTTGTTGCTAGAACTATAATGCAGGCTCTCTCTTGGCACTTCAGGCGACTTCCAGAAAAGTCTGGAGGCATCTGTGCCCACTGCAGGAGGATGAGGTCGTCCGCTGAAAAGTCATACCGGAGCCCCAGAGGGATCCTCAGACACCTGCTGATAGGCGGAGAGCAGTAGGGGGTCTGCTGCAGGCCATGAGCGTGCCAAGCCCGGGGCGGGCGGCCGTCTGCCCGGTGTGTGCATGGCGAGGCTGTGGGTTTGTTCCCTGTCTGGTGGAGGCCTGCTTCTTCTCTCTGTTTATACATACAACCTGGGGTTCAAGGGACTGCGTATGCCGTTTCATGGGAGACGCATCTCAGCCCTGGCTGGTATAGCTCAGTGGATTGAGTGTCAGCCTGCAAACCAAAGGGTCGCTGGTTCGATTCCCAGTCAGGGCACAGGCCTGGGTTGCCGGCCAGGTCCCCAGTAGGGGGCGCGCGAGAGGCAACCACGCCCTGATGTTTTTCTCTGTCTCTTTCTCCCTCCCTTCCCCTCTGTCTAAAAATAAAATAAATAAAATCTTAAAAAAAAAAAAAAGAAAAGAAAGAGAGAGACACATCTCAGCTTCCTTACAGACGGCGGACAGGCCCCAGACAAAAAATCTCAGGTCATTCTCGTCTCCAGGTTACCTATGAGCCAAGCAGAGCGTGGCTCCCCCAGGGCCCACGTCCCCTGACCTCCCCTTACGTTCTGATTATTTGGTGCGCCTGGTCATCCTGTTAATGGCCTGTGGTTTCTTCCAAAGAAAGTCCCCACAGCTCCGACGGAGGTGCCACTGTGCTGCTGGCCCCCCTGAGTGGGCACTCCGCTCACAGCGGCCGCTGTGGGTCTAGATGGGAAACGCGAGGACAAGGGGCGCTCTCGTTGTGTCCTGGCACGGCCCTGGGCCTGGAGACATTATCTCCAAGTGGCTTTGTTGACTAGTTAGGCCCGGATTCCCTTCCTCGAGAGCAGGAAGCGGAGTAGTAGCCACATCTATGTAAGGAAAAGAAACGTTCACAGTATGGCATGAATCACGACATGCTTCGCTCACCAGGAGCAAACAGCACATCCGCTAAGAATGTGCTGTAAGCCATTCTGTCCCCTAAACAAGCGACAGGTGCACGTGGGGACAAGAGTTGGGTTTAATGTTTCGCTCCTGAGTGGGCGACGGGCGGCGACACCCTGGTGCCCGCCTTTCACTTCCTACAACGTCATTTCAGAAATACTGTTCTGAGTTATTGGTGCCAATTAACTGCCCCATTGGTCTGGTCATACCATCAAATCCTGAAAAGAGGGTCCTAGGAAAACGTAGGTCACATGTAATGATGACATGCAAGCACCATGATGATAAAAATTATAATGATCACAATATCCATTTGCTTGCTTCGAGCTGTGTTTTCATGTTACCCTGAGGAATTCTTACAAAGTGTGAGTTATTATTCTCATTTCATAGGTGAGGCTTAGCAATCAAATAACTTTCCCAGCTCTGGCTGGGCGGCTCAGTTCGTTGGCGCGTCATCACATACACCAAAAGGTTGTGGGTTCGATTCCTGGTCAGGGTGCATAAGGGAGGCAACCGACTGATGTCTCTCTCTCTCTCTCTCTCTCTCTCTCTTTCCCTCCTCTTTGCCCTCCCTATCTCCCTCCCTTCTTCTTACTCTAAAAGCAATGAAAAAACTGTCCTCAGGTGCGGATAAAAAGTAATCTTTCCCAGACAACAAAAGGGGGCACCAGGATTTGAACTCCTCACGCCCCTCGTCGTTCAGTTATGCAGCAGCCTCTCAGCACAGACAGCCGGCCCCGCCGTCACCTGGCGCACCAGGCGCTGCGCTACATGTGTTCTGTCTGTCGCCCTCCCCGCCCCCGCACACTCGCGGTTTCTTGTTGAACATCAGTGGGTCACGTCATCCCGATCGCACACCAATGACCCAGAAAAATCTTTGCCAAGCGGATTGCATCGGAAGCCTCTTTCCACTGAGACATGCTGAGAAGCCTCGGGGTGGGGGGGTCCCGGGAAACAGAGACACGCTCCGGGCTACTCGGAACATTCCCCCCTCCTCAAACGTGAGGTGCCTGCCCCTCCCTACCAGGAGCATCTTCAGTGTGGGGCCCAGGTCTACACCCAGGAGGCAGCTTGTTGCCATGACCATGGCAGGTCCAAGGTCACTCGCTCACTTTTCAGTGGCTTTACCAGTCCTACGATTAGACAGTCAGGCCGAGGAGCCAGTGCTTTGCCGGACTGCACTTTTCACGGAAAATAAATGGCCAATATATAAATATAAATATAAATATAAATATAAAATATATATACACGTGCATGTATCTCACAGCTTCCCAAGCTCTTGGCTTCAGTCTTTCCGTGGGATTTAAATTTTAAAACGTGTCTGTTATAACCCCTGAAGCACAGTTTCTGCTGGACTCATCTCACACTCGGCCCATGGCTATCCCTTCGCTGGGAAAACCAGTCAAACTTAGATAAAAAAAGGAGAGTTGAGAAGAGAATGATAGAGACTTTTTAAAACACTTTTTCCCCCATTCGAGGTAGATGACAATTTTGTTTACTTGGCTCAGGTGAGATTCCAGGTGCGTGGCGAGCATTCTAGAAGAATGAGAAATTGATTTTCTCCCTGCGCAGCACGGAGGACACAAACTCTTGCAGTCTTTATATAATCCTTACAGTGACAGATAAAGAGGACCACTGCCACACAGAAACGAGCGCCCAAGGGCCGCGGCAGCCTGTGCCCCCAGCCCCGGATGGAGGCCGGTCGAACCGTCCGATTGTCCAGCTGTCTGCGAGGGGCGAAGACGGCTCACGCTCGTGGGACTCCTTGCACAAGGGTCTCAGATGCAAACGCCCCTGGGGTCGGGCTGGGTGTGAAATGGGCGAAACACAGCGGGTTGTGCAGGGCAGACAGAAACTCCCTTCTCACGCACGCCCCACCCCCCGTACCGCTCACTCTAGCCACTTCTCACCGCATGGGAAGGTGCTTACAGATCTTAATTTTGCACGAAAAGCCAGGAATCCAGCCTGTTTATGTGAAATCTCCCAGGTCTTAAATATCAGCAGATCATTTAAAAAGCAAAAGGAAATCAGCCCAGCAAAGTAGCCCAGCAGGACACGTGGGTGGAGGGTCACCGGTCTGTGCCCCTGCTTGGTCCCCAAATCAGGCTGGACCCAAATGTTTCCTGAACGTCATCTGCGACAGGCGAATTCGCCTGTGCGCCTGCTCTGGACATCATGTTTTTAGACTCACGCATCTTACCTTGTGTTTATTAATACCTCTCCTTACCCAGTTCATGCCTTTGCCTCATGACCTGTTGTCACCAAAATTATTAACATCACCAGCCTGAGCTGACAAGGGATCTCTGTCCTGCTCACGCTGTTACGGCACTCGCTCCCCATCTGCCCCGTTTTCCCGTGTTCTATACATGTACTAAGACACATCGGAAGCTTCAAATGCACGCGGCACCAAGCAATTTATTTAATAGACTGATCGCTTACTGCCCTTTGCAACAACTGCATTTAAAATGTATCGTTCTTTGATTTACTGGTCTGGTCTGCACTCCCTACTTGATGCTAACATTACTTGACTTGCCATCCAATCAATAATTCCACCGAACAATTGCTTTCCCTGGACTCTCCCACCCATGTCCTTAATTTCCCGGCTGCAATGCCCAGTCATTGGCGTTAAGGCCCCAAACTACCGCCGTCGCACTTCGCCGGGGCCGGCTGGAGCTGGGGAGGCATCCGTGCAGCACGCATGAGGCGGTTCGAGCTGGTGATTTTCTGTAGGCCTGTAGCTTCTTTTTGCTTTTCATTTTTTAATCCTTCCATGCGAGCTATTTAATTTATGCACCCGAAAGTAACCTCATTTCAAATTCATGTGGGTTGTCATTTAAAAAAAAAAATAACCGAGTCACATTTGTATCTAACTGTATGATAAACACCCCTGCTCTGTGGGGCGTGGAGGAATTCAGGAAACGTTTCCTATAAATTTTCCATGAAGATACATGCGAGACTGGAAACATAAGAATGCCAGTGGCGATCATTTTTTTCTAGCAATTTGCTTTTACAAATAAAAGATGTGCTCTCGAAATTGGATATTAACGGTGGTACATGGGAAATTGATATGAGCCGGGTTTCCACACTGTGGTGTTAGGTTCCCGGGGACACTGAGACCCGGGTTCGGTGAAAATCGGTGATTTCAGTAATACGCACGGGGCCCAGCCCCTCATCCTGCTTCGAGGCTCTTTAATGAGGTCGCTGCTGCAAACACAGGATTTTGAGAGAAATGCTGACTAAATGGTACACCGGCTCTGTTTGGTCGTGGTTAGTTATCTATGTTTCCCCCCTTTCTCCCCAAATGTAGCAAAGATAAGTAGGCAGAGCCCCCAGGTGTCATGTGGTCTGTTAAAAGGGGTGACTTGCTCCTGAGTGAGTCGCGGCTGGGAGGCCGTGTCGAGTCTCTGTCCCGAGGGCACGTGGAGGCCCAGTCCCCGGGCGCCTGCGAAACTGGCAGTCCGGAGGTGCGGGAGGGCACGTTCATCAGAGTCGTGGCAGGTGCGGCCCGGCCCTCAGTGCCACTGAGGGCTCTGACTGGACGGAAGCAGTGATTTCTAACTGCTCCGGGCTGTGGATGTTACTTACTCTGCAAAATAGAGTAGGCTTCCCCTGCACACCCGGGCCCAGGAGGCTGGGAGACAAGAAATACGCAACCTGCCTTTGTTTGCGTTTCTGGGACTCCCATTGTTAAGGTCAAAAGCACATTAAAAAAAAAAAAAGATTTTATTTATTAGACAGAGAGGAAGAGAGGGAGAAAGAGAGGGAGAGAAACATCGATGTGTGGTTGCCTCTCACGCGCCCCCTACTGGGGACCTGGCCCGCAACCCAGGCCTGTGCCTTGACTGGGAATCGAACCGGCGACCCTTTGGTTCGCAGGCTGGCGCTCAGTCCACTGGGCCACACCAGCCGGGGCAAAAGCACATTTTGTTGTTGTGCGGGGCGAGGAGAGCACATCGTGACTTTGCATCTAGTTCCACAGGCGATGACCCCGGTCACCAAGTCTCGGCCTCGGGGTGGGCGGTTCTGCCTTGTCCGTGAGTGGCCTTTTGCTGTGTTGGTGACTCTTAGCAAAAGCAAGTGGTTTACGGTGCGTGTTTGGTCTGGCTGTGGGCTGAGCCCCCGGCGGTTCTTGTTCCCGTTTGGTTTGCCTGTGATAAAGCAGGTGTGAGCAGGCTGAGCCCACAGAGGACAGACTGGAGGTGCATAGAGGATGATGGGGTGAGACAGCTGCCACATCTGAAGACGTGTGAGGAATTTGGCTATTGAGCCTGGGACACCGCTTTGCTGCTGCGACAGGGAGAATCTTACTCCACAAAGGACAGTGGGTAAGATACAGCAAATCTGTTACTTTGAGACACCTGAAGTCATCAGTGAGCTCTGGGCTAGTTAAAGTTACTGTCCACTTGCTGGGCCACGGGGTGCCCAGACAGCTGGTCAGACATTATCCCGGGGTGTCTACAGCGGGTTTCTGGACAAGGTCGACATTGAAATCGGCAGGCTGAGTAAAGCAGATTGTCCTCCCCCAGTGGGTGGGCCTCACCCAATCAGGAGAAGGCCCGAGTAGCATGAAAGGCCTTCGACCTCTTGCCTGAGGATCTTCAAACTGGGATGCTGGTTTTTTCTTCAAACTGGAACCACACGCTCGCCTCTCCTGCGCCTCCAGGTTGCCGGCTGCGGATCTTAGGGCTTCTCGGCTGCCCTTACCGTGAGAGCCAATTCTCTACCGAGTCTCCTTCTCCTTCTCCATGCAAGATTGGTGATTGGCTCCGTTTCCCTGGGGGGCCCCATGGGAGGAAACCCAGTGGTGTCATTGCATGGGCTCTGCCCCCGGGCCAGGTCAGTGCTAAGGGGTGTCGGGGCGCAAGGAAGGAGTTTGCAGAGCCAGGGAGCCACTTCTCCACCACGGCCTCCACTGGTCACTGTAGATGCATCCTGGTCCTGGGGCCAGGTCCCCTCGATGGCGCTCTCTGAAGCATCTACCCCCAGCCCAGGTACGTGTCCCTTTGCTGGCATGGGGGGCTCCGTCCTGTGGGCTGGAGCCTCCTGGGGGTGCCCCCAGGCCACGCCCGCTGTGAGGGCAGGCCTGACCCCCTGGCCAGGGGTCCACGCGTCTCAGTCGCTGCCAGGTGCGGCCCTCGCCCTTCACTCAGTGGCCCCTTCTTCCTCACTTTCAAAGGCGTCACGTCCCCCTCGTCCCCGCAGATGAACCTAAATTCTCCTGCATCCCGGCGTCAGGGCCTCCCCGGCAGCCCCTTGTTCAGCTCCACCTTTCTGGCAAGGGCCCCAGGTATTCTCAGAGGGCAAGCAGGAAACAGAAAAACAGAGTCATGTCTCCGAAGTCACGTCCTTTCCCAGGCACACGAGGCCCCGCCACGTCGCCAAGGTGCGGGAGGCCCCCCCAACACAGCCTGTTTGGGGGCTGCCTCCCCTTCTGTGGGGAGTTCTGAGCTAACAAGTGTTTATTTTAAAACAGCTTTTTACTCAGCCTTGACCTGCACGTGAATTCAGCCAAGTCGAAAGTGCCCCTTGGGGGTCACTGATGGAAAACGGGTGGGGACTGTGGAGAGCCACGCGCCCCGTTCGAGAAGCACCGATGCAGGGAAATGTCCCTTTTTACATTATCTACTTTGGAATTAGTTTCTAATGATAAAAAGCCATATTATTTCCTAATATAAATTAAACACAGGTTAAAAAGGTTTATAATTAGCCTAGAATAAGAATTTGCCGGGAAATAAATGTGCCCCTCCTGTTTAGAAACAGTCTGTGCTCTTGAATGTGGTACACAAGTTCCTGGTAATTATATTTGTACTAAGATTAGTCTACTAAATCTAATTTTCCCCATCAAGATTATAAAGATAATTTTTAAGCCAAAGCCTGTCTGCACCACAAATTCCGAAGTAGGAGAATCCAAATTAGAGTCGTTATCAGCTGACCAATCAGCCCTATTTGCCGGGTCTGTTCTGTGCCCTCTATACTTACAGGACAAATTGGTGTGTGTGTGTGTGTGGGGGGTTTGTTTTGCTGAATAAATGGGTAAAATGCTTCAAAAACACAAACATTTATTTTTCCCTTAGGCTTGTAATATCCTGCTCTCTGTCTATGCAGAGAGAAGAAAAACACATTTTTTTGTCTTTTGATTCATAATTCATATGCTCGGTGTGTGAACGTATGTATGGGCTCAGTGGTTCATCTTTTGTCTTCGTGAGACAGGGTTTGAGCAAAGTCGGCCCGTTCATGTCCATAGCTGATGCCGGCTTGACACAAATTGTGCATCACATTTTTCTGGAAACTAAAGAGGAAAGAAAATGCCAGTTCTGAAATAAAGTTTAGGGACGCGAAGATAACCGCCACATTCAACATTCGGGACCCCTTTATCTTAGGGTTTTTAAGAAATATTAGAAATATTCGCCGCAGCAAGATATCACTAGAGCTGTCTGCAAGATAAATTAGAAACAATGGTATCTTGCTTTTGATGTATTGCACAGAAAATGTAAATGTGATCTTATGAATATCACTCAATGAGTAGGACGCCGGCAGTGGGGTATGGTGGCTCTTCTCGGCTAAGAGTCCTGTCCGCTTGGTCTGTCAATAGACTGGCTGCCAGGCACCGTGGCCGGTGTGACGCCCTTCTCTGGAGGAATCCGGGACACGCTACCCTGCCTCTGAGGCAGGGCAGGGAGGACAAGAGGCTCTTCGTGTGTTTGGTTGCAAACTGGGGGCCGTTCTTGGCCCAATGATTTCGCTGGGGGGTGTCTCATAGGCTGGTGTGAGTCGTAAAACCAAAATGCCGGGCACTCGGCCGGCTCACGGGGGCGGGGACGAGTCTCGCTGCGCTAACACTGCCGGGTGCGTACAGCCCCCGCGCGGGGCTGCTGTTTCCCTGCGTCCGACTTGAGAATCAGAGTTCAGGCTCTTCCCACACGAGTGTCCTCTCCAGTAAATCCCCATGGACTCAGCTAGGGAAGCCGACCAGGGCGGGTGGGTTTTGCACAAGAATAGAGATTTGAAAAGCAAGAAAGAAACCAGGACTGGAGTGCCCTGTCAGCTCCAGGTCACGACACCGTCCGCACCTCTGCAACAAAGGACGTTTCACCCCCAGGAGCGGAGGACCCCTTGGGATGTGTCCCCACTAAAGAGAACCACAGCCGTGCTCCTGGACGTTTCCAGAAATGGCTGGCACGAGGCGCCAGGAAAAGCAGTGTTTGAGAGCCTTGGAACCACGGGTCGGATGCCAGGGACCGCGCGGATGCAGGGAGGGGGCTGGGTGCACGCTGCTGCGCTCGCAGGTTTACCCGCGTGGCCTGCTGGCCGGGGCCTGAGTCCCGCTTCTGAGGGGCGGTTCGTATTATCATCAAACCCATTTTCCATGGGTGGAATCTGACCACCCGAGAGGTGACCGCCCCTGTGACACCACTGCTGTGGCAGAGGCTGATGGGAGCCGAGGCTGCCATCCCGGGGTGTCTTTTGGCTTTTCAGCTGTCGCGGCGGTCTCCTGCTCCATGGGGCCCAGGGGGGCCAGCGCGGCCCAGGTGGCGGGAGGCCGCTGTCCACGAGGGCGCTGGGGGAGGGGCCCCCTCAGACGCAGCCGCATGGCCGCCTTGGCTGTTTTATGTCCTCTGCTCCCCAAAGTCGCGGCCTCGCCTCCCTGGGCTGTGAGGGGCCTCTAACCTTCCACAGCTTCCCACCACCAAGACCTGTCTTCGTGGGCGATGTCATACTTGCGTGTCGTCGTGCACGGGGCTCGAGGGGACATACCTTCTTGAGCCCCAGGGCTGACTCTCAAAAGCTAGTCGCCTGGTTCAGAACCGAAAACCGAGGCAGCAGGAAGGGTGAGGCAGCCCAGGGCAAGTCCGTAAGGCAGTCTCTCCAGGGCAGCGGTTTTCAATCTTCTGTCGACTGCCATGATTTGGGCCAGATCAGTGCCCGTGGCGGGCCGTCCCATGCGCTCTGGGGTGTTGGGTAGCACCCCTGGTCCCTGCCCACTCAGTGCCAGGACCACCCTCTTGCCCAGGGGTGACGACCCTAAATGTCTTCAGGTGTTTGCACGGAGAGCGTCGGGCCCACGGGAAGGCAGGTCCCGGTCTGACTTCAGAGGGGAAGCTCTCAGCCGGGCTGCTGGGCGGGTGGCGCGGTCCTCACATGACAGCTCACATGACGAGAAGCCCATTTCCCACAGGGGCTCCAAGGCTCAGGTGAGGCACGCGGGCATCGGAGCCCTGCTGCAGGTCGGGGCCGGGAGGCCTCTGGGCGTCACCCTTCTTACTGAGGGTAAGGGTGTCGGTGTGTTTGGGAGAAAAGAGAGAGACTGAGCATCTCAGGTACCACCCCCTCCTATGCTACTACAGTCCCAGCCAGCTCACGACGCGGACCACGGCCCCCTCTGAAGGTCTGGTCTGTGTCCAGCACGGACGCTCGCTGCCTGACTCTGAGATCCCCACTCCACGCGACCGGCTGCCCCACTCGGGCTGAGCCACTTCTGGCGCTTGGAAGCACAGCACTTAGTGTGTCTGTCAGTCTATCATTATTCTGAGCATGAAAAAGCGTACCAGGTTCCCGCTAATTACGAAAATGGGCTTAATCTGCACGCACGTGGCCTGTGGCCGCTGCGTGGCAGGTCCGTGACTCTGGCCGGTCACCTCCAGTTGGCCCCTCAGCTGTTTCGCAGCTGCCACAGGAGACTGAGGGAACTACAGAGAACCAGCAAGGGAGAGGCCCGGGCGCGCAGAACACAGCTTCCCATCAGACAGGGCAGACGGTAGCCTCGGAAAACAAACCAAGAAAGATAAATACGGGTCCACTTCTCTTAGAGCAATAAAGAAAAGTTTGACATTTAGAGCCAATACTGTATCAGAAATAGATTTTTTTATCTCCATTTTTCATGTGCCCTTTAGTTTATGGCGCGCAACTCAGGAAAGCAAATAAAAGGGTCGATGCGGCGGGTTCTGCATTTTGCACGTGATGGAGACATCACGGCGAGGCCTTGTCGTCTGTCGGTAAATGGAAGGATGTTCTCACAAGAGGTAATCAAACAAATAAGAAATACAATCGCCCCCGGGGAGACAGGCGGCTGCCCTGGGCCTTCTCTCGGGAAGGGAATGAGTCCAGGGCAGGGAGATCCATGTTTCCCCTCTCTGGTTTGCTGTGTCTCCTGCCGGCGTGAGTGGAAACACGGTTCCTACGTCCAGGGGCCCGAGCGCCGCGCAAGTCACGCGGCCTGGCCTGGGCTTGCTCTGCTGTTGCATAATCAGCATGCTGTGCGCTGGGACCGTCCACCGGAAGTCCCCTCTCAGGCTTCCGCATGGTCCAGGGCCCGGTGGTGACCCCCATCAGGACCCAGACCCCGGGATGGAAGGAGTGGGAAGTGGGGGTCGAGAGCAGGTGTGTGTAGGGGAAACGAGTCCACCCTGGGCCACAGTCGGCAGGAAGCCCCCGCTGGGCGTCACACTTGGAACCTATGGCCCCCGGAGCTCCTCAGGGCCACCGCACGAGCCTCGGGCCTGCTCGCGGTGTTCTACGTACCTCAGGGAGTTGCCTTTTTGATGCGTTTCTTATAATCCAGTTACCCCCATGATGTCCCCTCTGCAAATTAATCCACCTGGTCAAGTTCAAAAGCGCACGTCTCCCTTTTGTATGGGTGACCCTTCGGGGGCTAAGTTCTTGGGGACTCAGCACCCAGGGTCTTCTAGCCTCACGTGGAAAGAGGCACCTTGACACGTAAGCCGTGGAAGGGCTGCCGGCCTCACGCCCACAGCCAGAGGCCAAGGGGCTAGGCTGTGGGCCCTCCCCTCTTCCTGGTTTCTCTTCAACTACTGGAATTTAGCCTCTGGCCAAGTGGAAGCCAGAACACAGACACCGTGATTTGGGGGCGATACAAGACCAACAAGGGACACCCCTCAGAGAGAACTAGCTCCGGGCCACGTGCGGTCGCCTGCATTTGGGATGCAGCGTTCGGGACGCTGTCTGGTCCTCCCCCCTGCCCCACCCCCTGCCCCACGTGGGCCCGGGCGCCGGCGTGCCCCGCGGGGTCGACGGCTCAGTGAATCTGCTGCAGCTGTCGTAAGTCTCGGTATGTTTTTCAGAGGTAAAGGGTGTCATAATTTATCCCAGTTGAACATGTGCTTTGTTCAGTGACAGGGTAATTAGACATTTTTTTCAGCAGACACATTAAATATATACTTATGTATTAAAGCTCTGTGTCTCCGATGAGCTCTGTGGATTTATTCTTCACGCGAGAAGCTTTGCCTGTTGAAAGCCACGTACAACTCGACTTCCAGGCCAAAAGAAGTAAAGGGGACAGGAAAGAAGAGATGGTTTCCATATGCTAAGTCTGGTTAAGAGGTAGGCTATTTGGCGGGGGTGGGGGGGACACGCACGGACGCCTGTGGACACACACGCACACGTTCATGCATGTGTTCACACGCACAGAGAGGTGTGCACGCACCGGGACACTCGGCGCCCTGAGCGGCCCGGGCTCACGGCCCTCTCCTCCCGCCCTGGTGATCGTGCACGGTGCTGACCTCTCACTAGAGGGCAACCCGAGCCCAGTGGAAGGAGCCTCCCGTCCGACGGGAGGCGTTTAATGAGATGCCTGCGTGTTGTACAACGAACACCCTGTTAATTTTACAGAAGCGCAATGTCACTTTGAAAGTGCCCAGTGTGGTTCGGCCTTCTCAGCAGGCGGTGAGGGCTCTTTCCCGCTCCTTGCCGCACCGGGATGGGGCCTGGCCCCATTTTTATGGGGGCGGCTTCTTCCTAGGGTGGGCGCTTCCGCCCTTCGAGTCCGCTATTCCACCCGTGCCTCTCGTGCCTGAAAGGCGGGCCCCGAACTCGGCACATCGAAAACCCCAGACTGACCTGCAGGTGGCCACTGCTGTTCCAGCGCAACACGGGGCAGAACGGGCGCCTTCGGTGTCCGGGCCGCGCTGGCTTTCTGAGCACGTGCCTGGCTCTCTGCTGCATCCTTCTGTCCACCCTGCCTTTGGGGGGACCTGGGGGTGGGAGCTGCAGGTTTTGAGGGGAGGCGGCTCTCTCCGGGAGTCATTCTCCGGGTCGCTTTCAGGAGACGTGGGGCCTGATTGTGAGGCGGGAAGCTCGTGTTCATCTCTGCCCCCAAACGATGAAGGTGATCGTTCCCCTCCAGGACTGGGCCAATTTCATTTTGAAAAAGTCCACTCGTGTCCACCGATGGGGCTCCTGGGACTTCTTTCCAGCTTGTAAGGAAGAAGCACCTACCTGCCTCCACGTTCTGCTGGGGCCGGGGAAGCTCTATAAGCCCCAAGAAACTGACTACGCACACCTGTCCTTCATTCCTACCCACGTTAAAATATTAGCAGTCACTGGAGAAATGAAACAAAGCTCCAGCTTGCCAGGGTCTCGGTGCCAGTTGTCACACATGCGGCTAGCAACGGCCACTTGTCTGTAAGCAGCGCGTCGGGCTCCCAGGGAGAGCGAAGGGCCGATTCTCCGCCAGAGGAGCGTGACCTTCCACAAGCGCCCTGACTCAGCAGCTCTCGCTTTGCTTCCGGAAACAGCCACAGCCTTTCCTTCCAAGTGGCCGTGGGCACACGGCTGCTCAGCTCTGCACGGCGGCTCTGCTTCCAGAAGGGGCTGACTGTGCGTCGGGGGGGTGGAGGGGGTGAAACATACGCACGCATTTTGTCCTTACGCAGCTGACAGCCCTCTGGGGAACAAGTCCGGAGCTGTTTTCAACGGGAACCCGGCGTCCTTAAGCTCCCTGAGCTCCATCCCCAGCAGCGTGGGGCTGAAAGGAGTCTCTAGAAGCCTCCTCAATGCCTCTCACCTTCTTCCCCCTCTGTGCGAAGGCTCCGCTGGGGTCCCGCTAAAGCTGCCGGCGCCCCCGCCTGTCATGGTGGCCGGGTGCCTCCCCCTCCTGTTTGGGGGCGACTGGTGCGGCCTGAGCTGGAGGGCTTCGCACTTTCCTTTGAAATGTAGCTTGTTATAGCAAAGCAGAAGGAAATGAAAGGACTCCGGAGAGGGAACAGATTGTTAGCTATAGATTAGAAGCACAGCCTAATCCTTCAGCAGCGTTAAATATTTAACACAATCACACCGCAGGTGCCAGGAAGATGTCGGCATTGTTTAATTAGACTTAATTAAACATAGGGAAAATCTAATACTAATGCAGGTCGAGGTTTTTAATCCATTACAAAACCTCCCCCTCCAGGCCCCGTCTCTTTGCTGGAGAGCCTCCTCACCCTCTGACTAACTAGAAAAATGCACCTTGGAAGAGCTGGAAGGGGAGGCGAGAAGGATGGAGACACACCTTCACACTGCTGGGCGGTGCTCACAGACCAAGGACGGGGGCGGTCCAGTGGCAGAGAAACTGTGTGGACATTTGACCGCATCCGGCATCCACAAGGTGGGCATGTGCCTCGCCTCTCATAGCCGATGTGAAATATGTTGATCGGGAAGGGGCGCACTCGAAACTTTAATCTGTTCCTACATGCTCGTGCACACGTTGTGTGTGCACGTGTGTGCTGCCCGTGCGTGCGTGTGTGTGTGCGTGTTTGTGGAAAGGAGAGCGTTCAGACTGGATTTTCCATATCAAAAACTAGCACAGAAATGTGACAAATCATACTTTGACCGGAGGCGTCCGGCACCAACCCTGAGACCTACTAACGGGCGGGCAAATACATTGGCCACACAGAGCAAACGTTTGAAGATTTCCTATTTATCGTGGAAATATAACCTTTTTTGATCCCAACGCTAGAGTGTGAAATTGTTATTTCAATTTCCTGCACTCTATGTCTCCAAAATGAAAAAAGGTCACCGAGCCTCAGATGTCACTATGCAGTCCTGGGAAACACTGTGTTTAATAAGTCAATATCCCCACTGTCGCTGCTGCCTGTGAAATTGTAAACGTATGCTTCTGGGGACGCGTCTTTGCCATGTTCTCCGGGCGCCTCTCTGCAGGTCAGCGATGCCGGCTGTGCACGGCGGAGCCGAAGCTTTGGTTCCTGCAACACCCTGGGTGCAAGATGTAACTGTGAGAAATCCACCCTACAGACATAATTATGGCTCGGCCCTGAGACCGAACCAGACAGTCGTTTGTGGCAGCGTGGTCTGGAACGCCCCCACCCCCTCCACCACCACTGCAAAAACAGAAGCTTCCCAAGTGGCTCATTTGTACCGAGGAACTCATAAAAAATTACATGGCAGAGAAAGACTTCGTGATGTGAGGAGAAGTTCAGTGAAGTCATGTTGGTGTCACTGCCACCTGGGCTTCTAAGCATGTGGACGGCCTTGCTGTCAAGATGTCAGCAGGGCGGGTCCCCTCAGGAGGTTCTGGTGGGAGATCCATGTCCCGGTCTTCTCCGGATAGGAGCGGTCACCTGCCTTCAATGGTTCAAGGGCACACGTCACTCCTACCTCTGCTCCGTCAGCACGCATCTTGGGCTCTGACCCTCCCGCCTTCCTCTCACAAGGTCCTCTGTCCCGACGTCGGGTCGCGATGACTCAGGATCTTCTCCCAGCCTGTGACTCTCGCTGTCATCCCACCTGCCCAGTCTCCTTTCCCTTTTAAAGGACACAATCTAAGGCTCCGGCTGGCCGTTCCCACCTAGACGTCTCTGGGGAGCAAGAATCCCGTCTGCAGGCCTTTCCTGCTTCAGTTAACCAGAGGTCGTGTTTGTTTTGTAACCTAGTATTATAACCAAGAGTCATCAAGACTTGCAGCCAAGTGTATCCAAGCGGAACTGCTGACTGACCGGATGTTAGCTGGGCTCTGAGCGGCCCCCAGGGTGCGTGTGAATGCTCTGTTTGCTCATTGGTGACGCCACTTAATGACGATGCAGAGAGGAGGCTGGAAGGGCGCACCTGTGGTCCGTGCGGGGCGGCGAGGTGACGAGCGACTTAACTCTACCTTCCACATGCTCTGCTTTGGTGTTACTTTTGGGTTTTGTATCATTTTCATGCTACAATGTCGGGTACAAACGTGGGGCTAAGGTTTCAGGAAACCAGCCAGTCTGGGAAGGAGGGCGACATTCGTCTTCGGCAGAACGGCCTGGAGCTGAAGCCGAACCTCCGAGGCCCGGCCGTTTTCCTCCGCGTGGCCTCACGGAGGCGCCCTGTCCAGCACGGACGCAGTCCGGATGCTGTTTGTGCACCCTACGGCTGTGGCAGTTTTTCTGGAAAAGCCGAGAGGGTTATTTTTTGGAAGATTACACTCTACTCGTTTCCGAACCCAGGTGAAAGTCAGAGTCTCCTGTCTGATCATTAAGAAAAGCATGGAGTCCCCCTCTCCTCCAGCCCCACCACGTCCACGTTTCTGGGAACGGGGTGGGACTCGCGTTTCGAAAACATCCTCAGGCGACTGTGGGGTAGACACCCTGGCTGTTGTCCTCACTGTGGTTTGGAAACCGGCTCCACCCGTCTGCAGAGAGGAGGCGTCCCCCCCGGGGCTGGGGCACCTGCCCCGCTGGGGAGGCGCCTGCCCAGGGCCACGGGTCTGGTGTGGAGTTGGCGACCACGTCTGGGCGGTGCTTCTGGGATGTCAACAGGCTACTCCTGGGACACGGGCCCCCCCGTCCTCGCTCCTGCTGAGTAGCCTCACCAAGTGCTTCTTACAGCAGAAATGTGGAGAACAACAAGGGGTCTACGCTGGGTGGCTGAGTGCCAGAACAGAACTGGGACCCACGCAGAGCCCATCGGCCACCGGAAAAGCCGTCACAAAATCCAAAAGGGGAAGCTCTGGCCGGACAAACAGGCTCAGGAAAAAGCAGGGGAAACCGGTTGAAATCAGTTTTCCCCATTTGCCCAGACGAACGCCTTCTATGTTTGGGGTGAGAGAGAATTTAAGAGCAAGGTAAGAGGATGCTGGCCGGTTTCCCGTAAGGGTCGCTGACACCCTGTACATCGGGGACCAGATGGAATGTTCTGGCAGTTTGGGGCTCTAGAGGGAAGGGTGGTGTCCAGTCGCAGCTGGAACCCTGGGAGGCAGCAGGGCAGGTTAAGGGTCAGAGGGTGGGGGCAGCCACCTGGGTGCCCTTCTACTCAGTGTCAGGTGGAAGGAAGCCTGGGGTGTGGGCTCCCCTCTCTCGCTGCGAGTTCGCAGTTGGAGGAGGCTGGGGCATGGCCGCCGGCAGCCTCCCTGCTCATCCCCGAGTACCCAGAGCCTCAACAGCAGCAGCGAGGCTTCCAGCAGGGCCGCCGTGGGACGCGAAGATGCCTCGGTTCCCCGAAGCCGGTCCCTGCCCGCGGACCGCCCTCCAGAGCCCAGCTGCCCGCTCTGCCCGGCCTGTCCGGTGGAGCTCTGCAACTGGACTCCTCCCATTCCACAGTGAAAAGCCCCGCTCTCCTCCCGGTCACCCCAGGTCCTGCCCACGTGGGAGCACAGACCCGAAGCAGGCCACCGGACTCAGGGTGTTTGTAGGTGCTTGGTCACCTGCCTTGTGCCTTCGGGTTTGTACATGTACAGCACTCGCTGGGGCTCTTCCGGGGCTGGGGAAATGGCTCACGTCCCCGCGCCTCCGTCCCCGCCCGTGAAACACGCGTTCACCCTGCTCACATGCCGAGTCCTTGCCGGCGCACGTCGCAGGGCACGAGAGGCCAGGAGGCTGACGTTCGGGTGGGACCCGGCCCCACCCCGACGGCTGGCAGGTCTTTGGCGAACGTTCACACTGTCTGCTCCGTGACATCTCATCTGTGGAAGACAGCGATCACATCTGTCTTGCAGGTTGTTGCGAAGATTAAATTAAATGAGATTTGTAGGTGAAGCCTTTGGCGCGGTGCCGAAGCCAGCGGTGAGTGATGGACACCACGGCGCTTATTTTATATGCCCCCAAGCCTCAAACGAGTTGCTTTAATGTCATTTTAAAGAAGAAAAAACTGATTTGACACAGGCATTTATTTTTACAGAAGCCTTGAGGGGCTCTTTCCCTCCAGTGCCCCCCACCCCACGGCCTGGAGGGTGAAACTTCTCAGCCTTGAATCTGATCATGTCCCCTCTCTTCTTTCTGGTGTGGGGATGGGTCCCCACCTCCTCCAGAGCAGAGCCCATGGGCTTCCACCCGAGAGGAACGGGCTGGAGGACCCAAGCCTGTGCCTCCCCAGCTGCAGGAGCAGACAGATGTGTCTCCGTGCAGTCGTTCCCCTCTGGCCACCACACGCTGTGTGGGGTCCGCTCCGCGTGTTGTGTGCCACGATCTCTGACAAACGCGGATCTCGTCTCTCTTCCTGGAATGTCTTCTCGCCTGGAGCATCCCCGCCACGGTGCCTTCTCACCTGACAGTGGCGGCAGGCTCCAGGCGGCCCGTGCACACACCCACCCCGTTCCCGTCCACTCGCACAGGTAAAGGGAACCAGCCCCCCACCCTCCACCTTCGGCGGCGCGCCTGCGGTCGAGTGAGAGCCCGGGACCCTTGGCTCTGATGTGCTCGCTTGGCAGCGGTGGCCCCGGCCCAGCCCCAGCACGAGGCGGGGCCTGGGTCCATCCCTGAGGAAGCGGCTGCGTCCGTGGGCTCCCAGTGTGCTGTGGGGCGAGCCCCAGGCGCCTCGCCTACTCTCAGGGTCTGTGGCTCCCATCTCCTGAGGGCAGTTGTCGTCCCCACAAGGGTGCCGAGGGTCCCAGGCCCAGGGGAGTCTAGGCCTACATGCTGGAGGCACACGATGCGCCATGGACGGAGCTGATGGGATCCGCGGGCCCCAGGCCACCCCGCTGCCCCCTCACCTGCGAGCCAACTCTGTGTCCCAGGGTTTCCAGCAACCACCTGGGAAAACGTGTCGTGGGAAGACTGGTCTTACTCAGCATCATAACAATTTATTCTGGCAAAGGAAGGTAACTCCTTAGTATGTGGGTCGAAAGTCACACACAGGAGGGACATGCAGCCCCCCACGCTTCGCAGGCACTCTTGGTGCAGGCGGCGAGCCCCGTGTGGGAGACCGGCCAGGACCCGGTTGGTGGCAGGGGGTGAGCTCACAGAGCTGGGTCTGAAGGAGTGAGGGTGAGACCCTTCCCAGCATCCTCAGTGCCTGGCCGGGCTCTCATGGCCTCCCCTTTGACCTACGGCATTGCCGGCCACATGGGCCTTGAGGAGACCTCAGGGACCCAGGCTCTGTCTGGCCAAAGGCTGGGGTCAGGCAGGGGTTGTGACACGTTCTGACTGGCTGAGAGCCAAGTGTGGGGAGAAATGTTCCACCCAGAAACTCTCCACTGGAGATCGGCTGGTTTGTAAGACCGGCTTAAACTGGTCAGACAGGCCACGTGGCAAAATATGCTTCCCTTCCAGTCACAGATGTGCTCCGGGGGGAGAGCAGAGATGCCATACACAGACCAGGTGACGTTTTCACAGATGGCTTCCAGGAACGTGAGTCAGAATTAGGGTTGGAAGGGAACCCAAAAATACTAGCCCGGCTGGACTCTGGCCACTTGAGATACCCGAACGGGTTCTGCGCGACTCAGCTGCCACCCGCATGGGCTCTCCGGGCCCCGAGGCCCGCCCGGCCTGTGGCCGCGACTCGTGCGCGGCCTGAGTTCTCCTCGCTCCCAGGCTCGCTCCGCACGCCGCTCTTCCCTTTGGCAGTGTTAAGTGTCTCCTCCCTGTTGGGACGCTTTGGGCGTGAAAGGTGTCCCATGAAGCCAAATTGCCTTCCTCCCTTTCGCTAAAATGTCTTCTAATTCCTCACCGTTCCACTTTGAAGGGAGGACAACGGGGGCATTCAAGCCCTCTGCGCGCGGCCCTTGTAAACACGCTGCGCGCGGCGGGCTTTGTTCGGGAGGCCGGCAGCTCCCAGCGAGAGGGCCTCGGACGGGCGTATTCACACCGACTGAACATCTTCTGAGTCAGATTTCAAGGAGCAGAGCCTTTCAGCGGCGAGGCGACCCCCGAGCCTTTTGTGAGAAGCCCGACTGACGGCAGCGGTACTTACTGTGGGCACCGGACTCCGGCATTGAGGAATTACGCTCTGCTTAGTTTCCACTTGGATCCCGCCTTCCTGAAGGCTTTGAATGCGGAACAAGAAGAGAGGAAGGAGAAGAAACAAGCCACTTGATCTTTGATTCTCCTTAGGGCTCTGGCAGCAAACACTCATCAACGCCACACGGCGCTCTCCGACACAATAAAAGGCTGGAACTGCAAAGAGCTCGGAAAATCGGGCACTAATAGTGAGCGGTCCGCCTGGTAACCTGACTCCTGAGCGAAGTCTCGGGGGTGGGGGGCGCCTGCCGCTCATTCATTTGCCGTCCCCCAGAATGAGCCTGGAATCAAGTTCTGATTTTTAAATTTTTTTGCAAGGGGATGCAAAGGAGGCGGGGGGGTGGGGGTGGAAAGCTGCCTCGGGAGGTCGTTCTTGCTCCGCACGGTGGCAGGTGGGGCACCCGCGTCAGTAACGGGGTTCGGGGCACGCGCTGGCACTGCTCGTTTTGTGGACGGCTCTGTCGCTGGGCATGGACGGCCAAGGAGTGAAACAGTGGCCGTTGGTGCTTTCAGAAGGTGGGTCATGAGCCCTCAGCAGGGCCCACACAGGGCTCACAGGTGGGGCCAAGGTCCCAGAGGGGAAAACCACACAGGGGCCCCTCCTTGTTGGCAAGTCAGAGGCCACCACCCCTGCCCCCAGCTCGGCCGATTGTGGACGGCTGTCACCCCACATACGGAGCTGGCCATGCCAGCTCCTAATCTCACTGCTGGGCTCCGTTTTGAAGAGGAGACGACTGAATGAACAGCCGTGACTCACTGCACCATCACGACTGCAGTGAACGAGCAGGCGGCACAGATCCGAGCAGAAGCGAGGGGGCCAGCTATCGCCTGCCTGGCTGCGAGGACCAGGCTGGCCGCCCCCTCGAGGGGCACTGGCGATGGCCCGTCTACCTGCAGCCTCACTCAGCTGCCAACCCCTGAAGCCTCTTTATGACGGTCACAAGTTTGAGACGTCCACTCCCTGGTTACCTTACAGGGGGAGGACGGGACGGGGGAGGGACAGAAGGAGCCAAAACATTGAAATTAAACAACGAGAAGACAAAGAGAGGGAGCGTTCACGACCTTGACGGCCATGCCAGTCACATGTCCCGGGGGTGGGGTCTTCATGTGCATGTAGGCCGCCTTGCCTGTGGCCATGGGCACGTTCCGTTACAAGTTGACAAGGTACCTGAGATTTTCGCTCAGAGGTGTATTTGCAGAAACCCCAAGTTACCACGGCCTGTCTTTGGAAACAGAAGGCGTAGGCTCGCCCTTGAGTGTCGATGCTGAGAAGCCTGGGGTCTTGTCACCTTGCTTCTGCGGGCTCTGCATGCAGGTATGTTTGCAGAGGGAGTCCAAGCCAGGGGGAGCTGGGGACGCAGAGAGGACTTAGAGGCCAGTGGCCGACCGCAGAGCCCACCAGGCATTTGAGGAATAGGACTGATCCTCCTGGGACAAATTCACCAGGAACGTCAAGAGTTTGCTGCTAAGCTGTGTCATTCAGAAGAAAAAAGCTCCATCTGAGGAAGAGGTACCGGGAAGAGACTGAGGGGGCACTTTCTGTTTGGAGGTGTGCGGTCGCTGACTGTCCTGAGCAGGGCCCCTGCCCCTGTGCTCGATGGGCACAAGCGGCCAGGCCGGGCCAGCTGCGGACTCGGAGGGAAAGACGACGCGAGCTGGGGCCAGAGGCCGCCGGGGGAGTGGAGGCGCGTCTGTGCCGCTTGCCGACAGCCTTCCTCTCTGCTGTCCCCGAGCCCTGGGCAGCGTCCACCCTGGGAGCCACATCTACACCGCTGAGCCCGAGTCTGCCACACGGAGCGGTGGAGTAGTCGCCTGCCTGGGCCGCGGCAGACGGAGCCGGGCCGACGTCCCCTCGCTGGGCCTGGCCTGAGGTCCGGCCCGCCCCGCGTTCCTGGCTGCCCCTTGTTTGCACATGGGAGGGAATGATACTCGGCCTGGGTTTCCTTCTGGGAGAGTGTCTGCGTACTTCCTGTCTGTGGGGAACTAGAGGGGAGACGTGTGGGCGTTGGGCAGATACGGTGATGGAGGGGATGGCGGCCCGGGGCTGGCCCTTCTCCTCCTTCCCCAATCAGAGGAAGCCCGTGGAAGGCACGCCACCCGGTCTCTGTGTTGTGGCGAGGCGTTTCCAACCTCGTATTTGTCACCGCGGGAGCTTGGCAAAGCAGGCTCAGCAGCGCGGCCTTGTCTTTCGTTGGGATTCTCTCCGTCCCGCCGACGGAGCGGCGTCTGAGTCCCGTTTTGGAGGAGCTGTGTGACGGCAGGACGATGCTGGGTTACACTGGGGTCTTTTTACCCACTAAAGGACAGACACACCCAGGGTCTCCTCAGCTGTTTGCAAAAGCCCTGAGAAGAGGGGGCTGCTCCATTCCCACTGTGCCGAAGGGGAAACTGAGTCCCCGCAGGGCGAGGCCCCTCAGGGCCGTGTGGTGGAGCCTGCAGACGCCTCGCCGCTTCGAGCTCCCAGCTGGGCCTGCTCTCGTGACAAGTCGCTCCGGTCACAGGACAGGGGCTCATCCCGAAGAAGTCTGGTTAAGAATTACTGTCCAGTTCATTCACCTTTGCTGTCAAAAGGGGGGCGCTTCATGGCCCCCGTAAGCAATAGTATAAAGGCAGCTTCTTTCGACGGGAGCTGGGCTGCCCTCCCAGACGCACCGCGGTGCCGGCGTCTCACGCCTCAGACCTTTGGATGTTCCAGCTGGACAAAGCAACCTTGCGGCTGGGCCAAGGGCAACACCGTATCCCAAACAACTGTTTGCAAAGGTAACACGGACACAAATATTGTGACACCAGACAGAAAATTAAAGACATTGTTTAGAATCGGCGACACGATGTTACCTTTTCTGCACCAACAGCAGCGCCTGCTACGGATGGAATTGCCCCCTTCCCTTTCCCATAAATACCCCTCGCCTTTGTCTCCTACTAATCCGGACACTATGGGGCTTCTGCCTGCCTGAGAACAGGATAACTGTTCTTATTGATCTCAAATGAATGCTTGTTGCCTCTTCCTCCGGGAGGCCTCTCCATGCTGACGCTCACGCCCGGTCTCCTTTGAGACAGACTCGGTGGTCATGACTGCGTTCCCGCCGAAGCATTTCCCAGGCAGCTGCTGATTAAGATGCTGGCGGCAGGGATTAATTGCTGATGCTTGGCACCCGTCTGCTGCCCGGTGACACCTGGCTCAAGCCAGAGTCTGTGCAGGGAGCTCTCCTGGGCATCCCCAAGCCTGTCGGCAGCCTAAAGTGCCTTTATTTTGTTGAAGGAGGACCTGTCCGTGTGTCCCACGTCCACACGATGTGCATGGCATTTGCCACAGTCACAGGCACCTGGCACCTCTTAATAAAAAAAAATTAAAAAATAGCCCAAGAAATCTGTGTCTTAACAGCTTGCGTTAGAATCTCTAGGGAGGACATCTGTTAGCTGAAATTCCCAAAGGGGTGACTGATTCATGACGCCCCGAGTCACATCTGCATGGGGATGGATGGTGGACGGGCTGTGAACAGGGCGCTGGGCTCTGAAAAGCCTCGTGACCTGGTACCTCCACCAGGAGTCCTCTTCAGACACGGTGTCCGGCAAAGTGGGACTCACGTGGACTCACACAGACACAGTCGCTAGAACACCGGTGGGACAGTGTCTTCACGTGAAGGAAAGCTTCTTCCTAGCCCCCGGCCAGCATCGTCCTTGTACGTATTCGAGGGGCTGCATTTTGCCGTGTGTAATGTGCACCCACGTTTCCCCCTCAACACTCTGGGCGATGAAGTGCACATTATGCGCAGCAAAACATGGTAAACCTTTTTTTTTTGAAAACAGAAGAGCACACACCATGGATTTTATACCCGCGTGTTTTCTTGGAGGCTGGAATGAGTAAGAGTCGAGTAGGTCCCGAAGGTTAGGCCGGTGGAATATCCACCTCTGTTCTCAGGGGACATTTCAGAGGCTGGGGGCGTGGCCGGGTGGTGAGTGCTAAGGTGTCAGTGTGACTACTCACGCTGGCCCTCTGGGGGTCCGCGGGAGCACTCCGCCGTGTCCGACATCGAAGCCTTTCCCTTAGCATCACTGCAGGAAGGGGAGTTGCTGTCACTTAGTGATGCCCTTGGGTGGCTTTAAATTTCACACTGTTTTTATTACTTCATTAGGAGAGTGTCTCCTGGTGCCGTTGGAAGGCGACTCCGGCAGACTTGAGAAATGCCCGTGCGCCCCCTTCCTGCCTGGCCATATCGTTGGTGTGCAAATTGGGTTTCAGCCTGTGCTTCCGGCTAATGGGGCTCCTGGCCCCTAACCCACCTGTGCCGCCACCCACAGGGAGGGGATGTGGCGCTCAGCCGGGCTGAACTCGGGGTCTAGGGAGGGGGCGGGGCCTGTGCCCTCACCGCTTTCCTTCGCTGTCATCTTCGAAGGTCAAGGGAAGGTGGTTTTTCTGGGCAAAGTTCTCGGTCGGGCTTTCGCAGTGGCTAAAATGGGGCCACAGTATGTACCTGCGGGCCTGGGTACACGCGGGCGGGCCCCTCGGCCTCGCCTCTCCTCCCTGACGGGGTGCAGGGCCAGGAAGGCTTTCTTAAGCATGTTTCTTGTTACCCCGTTCACTGTACATGAACGGCCAATTTTCAAGGAATTAGAATAAGATGCACTTAACACTAAAGCTATTTTAAACTTAATTTCAATTAAGTTCCTTCTGAATATCAATTATCGCCATGTGGCGTGATGACTAGTTAATGAGGACTTCCAGCTGATAGAGCGCCGGGTTAAGGACGCAGCATTCCCGCACTCCGCGCCGGGCCGCCCCGCTGGGCGGCTCTGCATATTTTCACCCGAGGGAGACAACGGACCCCGTGGGTGGCTGGCCGCCAGCTTTGCCTGCGGGACTGCGGGCAGACACCTTCCCGGGCCCCCGTTTCCTGGTCTGCAAATACACGTCAGGGTGGCAGCCCCGCCAAATGCAGGTTCACTGGGCTCACGGAAGGGGATTAGGGAGTGACATTAGCACACGCCTGCGCGGCTCTTCCCGTGAGCGTCCGAAGTAACTGACTTTGTTCTTCCCGTTCTAGAGACATGGCGCCGCCGTACAGATGGGAAGACTGAGGATCCAGGAGCCCAGAGCACGCAGGAGGCCGGGGCCGGGGGCTTCGGGGAGGCTCCATGCCCCCCTCCTGGGGAAGTCTCTTCGGCTGGAAGCAAGTTTGCCCCTTGGGAGGCCCCGCCCTCCCGGCCTGCCCAGAGCACACACCTTTCAGGTGTTATGTCAACACTGAGTGAGCGGAACACTGCTTCAGAAATGCAGGTCATTTACAGCTCGGATGCTACAGGAGAGCCGAGCGGGTGTTTGGGGGGCTTGCAGCCGGCTGGGCTCTGAGCCCCAGGCCCATCTTTTACGAGGCGTGTGGCTTCGGGCACACGAGTTCATCTTTTTATCCCTCCGCCCGGTGGCCTCATGCTCGCGGGACCTGGCCCTGCACGGATGACCTTACAGCCCCAGGGCCCTATCGCTGGCAAAGACAGAAGCAGTTTGCCCTGTGTCCTCCTCTCTCTGACGGAGCCAAGAATAGCTATTAATTTATCCATCTGTTCAGTGTTCACTTGTTAGGATGTGCGACTGGAAATTGGCCACTTTCTGTTTTTAAATATTTTTTCCCTCGTAAATGCATACAAAGCTGTACCTTTGGCTCGGAGCACACTCTGGATAAACCCGGGGTCTTGGGGGCTGTGTTCCCTTTGTGAGTTATTGTGCATGGGGCAGACCCTCTGGGGCTTCCTCTGTTCTCGGTGCTGCAGGACCCCAAGAGCCGCCCGTGGGGCCCACCCTGTGAGAGCATGACCCTGTTCCCAACCTCTAGAGGTGCTGATGGAGCCTCGGGTGCGGCAGATTGCTCAGGGTCATGGAGACAAGTGGCCCCCTGGAGGTCGAAGGCCGAGCCCCGAGGGCCACTCCCCTGCAGGGCCACGCTGAGGGAGGGATGGGGGCTCACGGCAGCCGGCAGCCCGGCGGTTGGACCGGAGACAGGGGCCCTCCCTCCCACTTCGGGGGATGACTGACAGGGGCTCTCCCTCCCACTTCGGGGGAAGGCTGGGGTGACAAGCAGGGACATTTCTGATCTGGCACTTCATCATCGCATCTGTGAAGGGCCCGTACGTAAATTTCCAGAGTAACTATTTAGATGTCTTGGAATTAATATCTTGCGGCTCTCATAGCCCTGGGAAAAAATGGAATATCAGTCAGGTATTTAGTTGCTAAGAAACCGGTGCAGAGGCAGGCGGCCCGCTCGGAGAAGCGGGTGCTGCGCTCACGGGGCTGCAAATGCTTGCCGTGTGGGGGGCACTGCGCCCTCCCCACAAGCCCCAGTTTATTCTTTAAACAAAGGCGCTGTCTCCAGTTTCTTCTCACGGTCCCTGGTTTCTACACCCGGTCCTGAACGTGGAAACCAAGCTCCACGTCCTCTAGCTGGGCTGCGGGTAGGGGGACCTCCTGGGGGCCGTGGCTCAGCCTCCACAGTCCCCCGCCACCCTTCCCTCGCCCCTGGGGAGGACCGGCATCTCAAAACCTCACACCTGGCCACAGTTGGATGGACACATGTGGCGGACACATGACCAGAGCTGGGACAACCCGATTCTGAGAGCTGGGAAGTTGCATCTGGGTCTGAGAGATTCTTGTGTGAGCGTCTCTCCAATGCAAGCACTCGTGAACTGGGGACGCATGGGGACAGTGACCCCCCCCCCCACCCTGTTGGTATGGGCTGCAGACAGAGCTGAGATGGGGGCAAAGCCCAGCCTACAGAAGCCCAGAAAAGTGGGTCCCGGCCTCAGCTTGCCCCCTCCCCCGCCGGCCTATCCTTCTACCTGCGCCCCGGGAAAGATGCGAACCCTTAACAGTGAACCCCCTCCTGGCTCAAGCTGCTCTCTATGCCTGACAACCAAAAAAATCCCAGTTAATCCCCTTCTGTCACTGGGGCACCGTCTGAAACACAGCTCCGCATTCTGCTCGGGGACGTCGGCCTCCCAGGCTCGTCTTCAACCCCCTGGAGTCGCCAGTCCTGCCCCCCTGCGCTCTCAGAAACTCAGGTTATTCCGCTCCGTGGGGGGTCACACAGCTCTCCTTTCCCGGCCTCTCAGCCACAACCACCCCCCAGACGGGCGACGGCCACCGTCTTTGAGGACCACCAGTTATTTGTCAGAAATGCAGGCCGTTTACAGCTCCGGCCGGCCTGAGGTCCGAGTGGCAGGCACAGCCTCCGGGGTCAAATGCTTCTCGGCCCGCGTGTCCTGGCTGACAAGCAGGAGATGTGAAGCTGGCCTCCTTGTCATGGTCCTGCCAGCCTCCTCGTCCAGGGCCAGGAGGGGCCAGCCACATGTTCTCTGCGCCAGCCTTGACATGAGCGCAATGGCCTCGGGCACCGCAGGGTCCCCGCCGGAGGGCTCTCAAGTTGGAGCCCTCCTCAGGCGCGCTCCCGACAGGCTCTGAGCTGCGTCCAGCTAAAGGGAGAGGCAGCTCCGGTCGGGAGCGCGCCTCGGACCAGGGCGCTGGTCAGGCAGGGCACTGCCCTGGCCCCTGCGGCTTCTGTGGGTCTTTCTTTTCCACACTTGCCACTTGAGACACGCGGCCTGGAGGGACGTATGAGGAACCGGCAGGGATGCCGGGGGCCTTTCCGCATTGCCTCTCCCCTCTTCCAGCCAGGCCTCCTGCAGAGAAAATTGTCCCCCGCTCTGTCTCCCAGCCTCCCTTCTCGTTATCCCTGCAACTCCCCGCTGCCGCGCTGCTGATTCTCCTCTCCTGACGGCGCGTCGGATTGCGAGCAGGTTAATGATGCTTTGTGAAGATGCTTCCCACCCCAGGGAGTCCGCGCTGCCGCTGCGGGCCGTTCCCATGGAGACGGCGTACACAAAGCGGGCTCTCCAGTGATCGCTGGGGCAGCCACACTCTCTCTGGGTGCAGGGCACCACACTCGAGCCGTTCTGAGGGGGACACTCAGAGCAAATGCATGTCCGTCCTCCCCCAGCACTGAGGGGGCCTCGGCCTCTCACCAGCAGGAGCTTCTGTGACAGAGCCTCGCTGCAGAGAAGACTCCAGAAAGTTCTACACCCAAAAGCCTTCTCCAGCCTCTGAGAAAGACTAAAGCAAGGGCGACCACGTCAGATAGCCATTCTCCTTGCTAACTGAATCCCAAATCGTTGCATTTTCAAAACTTTCCAGCAAAGAAAACAGCGCGTTTCCCAACGCGGGGGAGCAGTAACGTGTGCAGACCCTACACCTCGACGTGGAATCTGGTGGAACCAGAGAGGAGATTCTCCCTGGCTGGTGTGGTCAGTGGAATAATCACCCCCAAAGGTGCCCGTGTCCTGATCCCCAAAACCTGTGAGTGTCACCTTCCATGGCAACAGGGACTTCGTAGATGTGGTGGCATTAGGGGCCTTGAGATGGGAGGTGATCCTGGACTGTCTGGTGGGCCTGACGCCATCATTCTAGGGTGGGTCTGATGGAGGGTCCAAGTCAGGGAAGGAAGGATAGATGCTATGTGTCGGCTTGGAAGATGAAGACACCATGAGCCAAAGAATGCGGGTGGGCTCGAGAGCTTGAAAAAGAATGAGAGACTCTCCTCTGGGACCGTGACCAGGATGCAGCCCAGCTGACCCCTTGATTCTGGACGGCCGACCTCCAGGACCGGGAGGGAGCAGGTCTGCGCTGTGGCTGGGCCCTCTGCCGAGGACGCTGGGTCGCAGCCTCTGGAGGATGTCATGGGGCCTCGGCCGGCGGGGCACCTGCAGGTACTCGTCACAGGTCCTCCCCCTCTTCTCCGCTCTTCCTTCGGAGCTGTAAAGTCACCAGGGGCAGAGTCAGGGTTGTGGGCAGGGTGGCAGTTCTCAGGAAGCAAAGCCGCAGCAGGTGACGGATCTGGCGAGCAGCCTTCTTGCTCCCCACCCGCCTTCTTGATCTTGGTTGCGTGTGTCTCCCGGTGACGGTGACGAGCCAGGCGTGGTGGCTGGGCGGCGTCTTTCCCAGAGGCAGAGAATGTCCTTGAGCGCACAGACTTGCTGTTTGCCACATGGCGCCCCCCACCTCCCCCAGCCCACACGCATCTCCTGGGCACATCTCAGCCGCTCGGTGGGTATCTGTTGCATGAAGACAGCCCCCTGTCAACGAGGCCGGGGTCTCTGATATCGGGCCAGTACTTCAGTTTACATCGGATCCGAATGAAATAAGACGGACGAGGCAATCTGCCTTCCCGGTGCCAGCGTGCCCCCCACCCTGGGAAGCGAGCTCTGGCCCCCTTCTGACCCTGATGGCCGCCTGCTGCCCACGGCAGTGGGGCACGCCGTTCTCGGGGACAGTCCTTCCCTGCCGGCACCCCGGTGGGGCCCGAAATCCTGAGCCCTTTCATCATGGGCATTGTTTAAGGCAGGTGTGAGCACCGCGGGGAGTCTGTGCCAGCAGCTCTGAGCGAATCACTGTGGTCAGCACCCGAGCCTGGGGGATCGCCGCCCTGAGCGCAACCCAGGTCCTTTCAGGCACCGGGGGAGAGCTGAGCTTCTCGGAATCGTCCCGAACTGTCACGTGGGATGAGCCGGTGGGCCTGGCCATGGAGGGAGGGACAGCACAGCAAAGACATGCAGAGCATGCGTGGGCGGTGTGTTTTACCCAGAACCCTCGTAAACTAATGAGGCGCGATGCTTTCTCTGCAGGGGAGATGGGGCACCACCCGGCCACGTCTTTGTCTGCTTGCATCTCTGGGTAGCACCTGGCAGCCGTTCTAAAGGTACCCCACCTTTCAATGTTGACAACTGAGAAAGGACCCCCTTTGGTCATTCAAATCTCGGGAGGCTCCCTGCATGTGGAGGGGGGATGGGTCCAAGGCTCTGAAGGGGCTAACCCACGTGTGACACGGTCAGGCCGTGCCAAGGACAGGGACACGGTTACCTTTGAAAGCGGGAGCTCAGACGGGCGGCTTCGTAACTTACCCAGTTAGTGGTTCTCGAACCCCAGCAAGGCGTGTGTGCGGCTCCAGAGCTGAGGCAGGAGGTACGACGGGGAGCTGTGCTCTTCTCGCCCACAACCACGTGGGCGTGTTCACAGCGACACTGCCTCACTGGGCACCCCGACAGCCCATCACTCCTCGGATCCTGCGGGTTCCCCCAGGAGCCCTTGCAGGTCGCTGTTCAAATGAGGAGAAAATTGGTTATAAATCAACGTAATTTTCGAAGATATGAATCCAAGGAGAGCCTGATGTTATGCAAAACGGTGGCCCCCTAAGAAGCGCCCGGACTCTGGAGCAACAGCAACCAAAGGGTCTCTGTGTCAGAGTCCCCGACACACGTCGAGTGGCTGCGATGCCACCTCGGAAACGCGTCCCCCCACTTCCTCTTGGATGCCACTTACTTTGGCACTTTGGCGTCACAAGGAAATGCTGCCTTCCGGAGAGAAACGGCCAAGCCGGCGCCCACGTGCCGTCTGGGCGGGGGTGGGGGGACCGACCCTGACTCTTGGTGCCCCTCCCTCCCAGGACAGGCGGGCAGGGGATCATGCTCTTGCCAGGGTGTCCTGGGTTCTGCTGCAGGTGCAGTACACTCTGACCCCCACCTGGGGGTGGCGAGACCAAGGCTCATCCCCCAGGGAGCTGCGGAGGGGATGCCTGAGTCCGGTGCTCCGGTGGCCGAGCCCCCAGGGGAAGGGGGTGGGGGCTGGACACCATGTGTGGGGGGTAGGGGACCAGGAGCCCCTGGGGGAGGGTCCCGGGGGAGGCCCTCCCTTCTCTCTGTCTCAAGTTTGTGGGTGTTCACCTAAAAATAAAAGGCCGAAGTGAGAGGCGACAAGCGTTTATGGAGATCAGTAAGAACAGCTCTTCTGAAACCATTAGTTCAGGCGCGAGGCTCCAAAGTGTTTCCATGCGGAGACAAAGGCAATGGGAAATTACGGGGAAGGAAAGGGGACGAGTCCGTCTATAGGAGGAGGGCGTTTCTGTTGGTGCAGCAAAGGTAACATAGTGCCGCCGATTCTAAACAATGCCTATACTTTCCTCTCTGGTCTCACAGTGTGTGTTTTCTTGCTGCCTTTGCAGATAGCTATTTGGGATACGATGTTCCCTGGGCCCCGGGCAGCGGTTACTTTGTGCAGTTTGAACATCCAAAGGTTCGAGGCGTGAGTCGCACGTCTGGGACGGCAGCTCCGGCTCCATTTCAAAGGGGCTGCGTTTACGTGAAGTGGCATGTTCTACAGAGAGGCACGCAGATGGGCACAGATGTGACTTCTGCACTCCACCTTGTCTCTTTGGACTTTCACGCTGCAAAGGTCCAGATGGTCTGACGCATGGGAGTCACAAAGAACTGGCACCCACGCGGGGCGTCCCCCTCTCCCCTCCTCCTGCTGCTGAGCAGAACGTGCAGCCCACGGGCCAGCCAGCCCTGCAGACCCCACGGCGGGCCCGACGTGTTGGCAGCCGGCAGAGCTCAGCAGCGAGTTCTAGCTGCAGCGGAGACAGCGGTCGCCGCCCCCGCCCCCGCCTGGGTCCCTCTGCCTGCGAGGGCCTATTTGAACGTATCGGCATATGTGGGTGCTGGCTCCACAAAAGGTATCATCAAGTGTGATTGGAAATCAAACTGCTATTTCATTAATGGGCCCATTGTCAGGAAATGCAGTGGCCGGACTCGGATGCCGGCACAGTTACTATAGCTACAGCTTCCCGGCCGGGCTCCCAAGCAAAGAGCATCCCGGCTGCGTCGGCCGGGACCGCGCGGTGATGGACATAATGAGGCGATCGTTATTTGAGTGCTTTGAATCGGTGAAAAACGCTGTGAGTGCACATTGTGGAGGGAGAAAAGGACAGGGTAACGCATCGCCTTCCAGGTGTTATTGTTCCTTAAAAAAATTAAAACTGCCCAGCCCGTCATCCCTTCCCAGAAGACCAAGGGCCGCGATTTCCCGAAAGGGGCCGAGGGCCCCGCGAGCGGCCACAGGGAGGCCGGGGGCGAGGCCAAGCGCACGCAGGCAGACAGGGCACGTGACCGCCCAGAGCCGGGCCCGTGTGGGGCACTTATGGAATACGTTACGTCTTCATGTCCTCTCTTCCCAAGTTTGTGGAAGACGAGTCAAGGCCCTGAAACGTCCATGACGAGTTCTCCACGGGCCCAGGGGACTGCGGGGATGGCAAGGTCAGCCACCTGCCAGGAGTGTAGTCTTGCGGGGTCAAGGTGGAGACGGCGAGGCAGACGACGCTGGGGTGGCCCGAGGCCAGATCACGGGACGGCCTGAGGAGGCGCTTTGAGCCAGGGGCTGCCCTGATCCAGTTTCGGGCTTTGGAGGGGGCTTGGAGGGCGGTTTGCAGTGGAGGCAGCCAGGAGGGGGTTGGTCCGGGCGGTCGGGTGGGAGAGAGGCGGCTGGTTAGGAGGGAAGGGCGGTCATTTCCAGAAGCAATGCCGCTAGCTGGGGACACTAGCTTCGTCTTTCTCCTCCTGTGACGGCCCTTCCTTCACTGGGCAGCCTTCCCCTGTTCCGTCCCCATCATTCTCCAAATCCTGACCCGCTTGGTGACAGAATGGAAATTGCTGGTGCAGCTGATGGCCTCCACGCGTCCACCAGCCCCTGCCTCTGTGCCCAGCAGGCCCAGTGCCGGACAGCCCCTGGGGACTGGGACACATGCCCCAGCTCCCTCTGCCCTCGGTGAGCACAGCTCCCATGCTCTGCCCCGGCTCCCCGGGGCCCTCCAGGAGGATGAACCCGGTGTCCTACGGTGGCAGCTGGCCTGATGACACACCGCTATTGCCACCCGTTCCTCCCCTGGTCACTTCTCCACTGCTGGGGTTTCCCGGGGCTCTCTCCCCGCAAAACTTCTTGCACTTGAATCCCAGCCTCAGGCTCTTCTTCTGGGGGAAACTATGTGAAGGTAGGGACCCTTGTCACGCCGCCGTAGGTCCTGCTCTGAGCCTCACCGGGTGGATGGGCTCCGTGACGGGTCTTGTCCACTACATTCACTTCATTGTTCTGCCAGCCAGAAAGTAGAAGGACGTTGGCCTCTGGGGCCCGCTGGTGTGGAGCCCAGGGTGCCTGCCTGTCTGGAGAAACAGGGGACAGTCATTGCCCAAGAGGCCATATCAGCTTATCTTCCTTACAACTGTGTGTGGTGCGCTGGGCCTGTCATGGGCCTTAGAAGCCGAGGGGGTGTGGTGAGGGCAAGGTGGCTGGTCTTTACCGTTCTCGTGTTCGAGAAATTCACAAGCTCCTTGGCGTTTGGGGTCACTGCTGGAGACGTCGTCCTGTAGCCTGTTCTTCCACGAGGATTTAACTAAATCTAGAAAGATGTCTCCCCCACGAGATAAGCCAGGCACACAGAGAGACCAAGGCATCCTTCGGATGCGGCTTTCTGCTTTAGCTCTCGTTGTGAGCATTTTATTTAAACAAAAAAAGAGGAAAAAAATTAAGATTATTTATTGGCTGAATTTCATGGCACAACATCCTTCCTTTATTAATCATTACTGTGGAAATGGCACCCAAGCAAACAGAAATTATCCCCAATTTTCTACTGTCAGAGCCCACTCCCGCGATGGGGTAGCGGAGGTGAGTCCCCGGGAAGTGTCGGGAGATTATATAATTATCCACAAAGTGTGCTAATCACACTGACGCGAACGGCTTTTCGTTTCTCTGGCCATCCTTGACCCCTGAGCACTGACAATTCCGGAGAGGGAGGCAGCAGCTACTCCCTCACTAACGGGCAGGGGTAACTGCTGTGAGATGTGACGCTGTTTTTGACAATTGCAGATAATTAATTCTGTAGAATAAAAGAGCGTTGCCACGCAGATGGACGGTGAAGAGATGAAAGCACGAGAGAGAGAGAGAGAGACAGCATGAAGCCTGGGTGTGGCTCAGGGAGGCTGGTTGTTGGGACAGAGGGAAGGGTCCCCCAAATGCTGGTGTGCCCGGCCCTCCTTTCTGTTCTCGGGGGGCGGTTGGAGGAGCTGGGGAGGGAGGTGTCTGCCACTCACGGCCGGGCCAAGCGCTCTCTGCCTGGAAGCCGGTGGCACCCAGGGTCAGGACCGGCAGGCCGCCCTCCCGGAGCAAGCCCCATTCTAGGGCAGAAATGGGCTTCTCCGACTGAGGTGGGGAGGAGAGTTCACACAGGCCGAAAAAGAAAAGGGGACAAAGACAGAACCTCCTTCGTTAACAAACGTTTGCTTCAGGGGACCTCGCCCCCCACAGCTGCGCCTGCCGCTCGTGCAGAGCCCCCTAACGCCGTGGTCAGAGGGGTGATTAAAAGGTTCCAGAAACTGGGACTTAGAGTGTCACCCTAAGGAGTTAGTAGTAACGATGAGATGACAACAGCTGGCACCGTCGACAGGGGCTGTTCAGGGGACAAGGCACTCCTACGTCCCATGTCCTGTGCGTCCCCATAATCGGGAAAGAAAGCAGGCTTACAGATGAGAACAGGCTCTGCCCCCGTGAGCCAGTCAAGGGGTCCCCTCCCTTGTCACCCGTTGGGACCGCCACACAGCTCCAGGTCAGGACAGAACCCCTTTGACGCCTTACACGGGGACGCCGTGTGGGTGAGCCCCACATGACCTGTCACACCCTTGGCACCTGTCCTGCTTCCTTCGGGTCTGATCCCTGGCTCTGCACAAGCCGTTCCTGTCCCCCCGCTCAGAAGTTCCAGAAGGCACGGGACTGTCCTGGGTGCTGGGCTAGCAATTCAGATCCCCAAACAAAGGAATCGTTATATTTTAGTGGGTGCCACTGACTTCCTGGAAAAATGTTGTCCTTTCAAAACAGGAAAAGGAGAAGAGCCAGGCGCCCCGTCGGGAAGCGCCCGGGGACGTCGCTCCAGACGCGGGGCCGCCGCGCCCGCAGGGCCGCCACAGTCAGTTCCAGTCGATGGACTCACTCACCATAAACAGTTTGGAC
Source organism: Mormoops blainvillei (assembly GCA_004026545.1). NCBI lineage: Eukaryota > Metazoa > Chordata > Mammalia > Chiroptera > Mormoopidae > Mormoops > Mormoops blainvillei. The sequence continues at coordinate 58,340 of PVJD01004094.1, read as the reverse complement.
AAGCCGGAGAGAAAGCTAATTCATCCTGTTGCAGGAACATTTCATTACATCAAACTTCTCTTTTTCTTCCAGCCGCCGAGAATTTGGAGTGAGGAAGGGGGGGGCTTCTGTGGGCCCCCCACGTCGGCCCTTTGTGGCCACAGGGATGGGAGTCAGGCTGGCCAGGCACCTTCCTGCCTGTGGTGACCCTCGGCCGCCCGCGATGGCACACAGACTGGCGCTCTGTTGTTTTCCTTGGCTTTGCTGGCTCGACACCCAAGGTGATTCGTGGGATGAGTGAAATGCTGAGGGCGTTAATTCTGCTTTCCCCGGAGGAGGGGAGATCCCTCCCTTTGTGCTCTCCTGGGGCTGCTGGGCCCTGGGGAGAAAGGAAGTGGTAGAGCCTTAGCTAGTGGCTGGTGGCCACGGGTACGGGGCACCGGCCTTGCTGTGCGCTGGCCATGGTCCTGAAGTGCCCCGCAGCGATCCCTGGACTTGAGCTCCACATCCGGGCGTTCTCAGCACCAAGGCCTTTGGCCGGTGAGTTCAACTCTCCCGCGTTTTCCTCCTCCCGCCTGACGACTCCGGACGCGGCCCTGGCCGCCCACGCACGGGCCCCGCGGCGGTGCTGAGGACGCGGAGCGGGTCATGGATATTTGCGTTATTCCCCCCGTCGGCGCTGCCCGTGCGTTCCAGCCCTCGGCAGGTGGTGAGCCCGTGGTCGACGTCGGGTGTCTGCCATTAGCCGACATCACTTCCTGGCCTCACACACGTGCACGCAGGAGCTGGGGGAGGTGCGAGAAGGCAGCGCAGCAGGACGTGCGGGTTGGTCTTGGGGTGTGTGCATGTGCATGGACCAGGGACGGGGCTGGGGCTGCAGTCTCTTTGTCACCTGTGTTTGAACCCCTCTTGTCCCCAGTGGTTCCCAAAGTGTGGGCCAGCGTTGCCAGGGGATCTCTCAGCAGCGCCCTACCGGACCCCATTCCGGACACGCTGGCTGGGCCTCGCTGCCCCGTGCCCCTCTGTGACTGGGACCCCCGACAGACAAATGCCCAGGAGACCTTGGTAAGGTGATGGCCCAGGGAGGGGAGGACTGGATGCTGAGGACAAGCTTCGACTCAGAAGCGGCGCCTTCAGCTAATTACGGAAGCATTGGAGCCCTACAGGAAGTACAGAGAACGCAAATAAGAAGGAGAAAGGCCCCATCCCCAGTGTTTAAGGACATGTGAATAGGTGGCAGACTCACTCTGGGTTGTTGGGGGGTGACATTTTGGGGGTGACACTGACCTGGCCAAGCATCAGGCCGTCACTGGTGCAGCTCCAGGTGGGGGAGGGGGGTTTACTTCTCACCGTTTTTTCCTCCTTTCTTTCCTTCCTATTGTTCATTTCCCCCTTTATTAAAAAAATTAAAACTTTGCTGGCTTGTTACTTTTCTCTGGATGAAAGAACAAGAAACAAAACCCTCAGTTGGAGCCGCCACCAGTGGTCATGGACTTGCTCAGTTTCCAGACGTGCCCCTTTGTAAATTACCCAGCATCGCTGGCATCAAACACAAAGATTAATATGTAAAAGATCCATCCCTGAAGATTATTTTATCATCTTCAAATGTGCTATTACAGGAGCAAAATCCAAAGCCTTCCCTAGACACCTTTGCCCCCGTTGTCCAATGCATCTTTTGGGGGTTTCGGCGGGGAGAGCAGACATGTCAGAGTGACCCGATCAGCAACCAAAAACTGGCAGAGGAACGTAAGGACACACGACGGACGGCACCAGACTGTAGGGAAACGCAGCACAAACAAAATCAGAGCTCCGTCCCCCATGGACCAGACTTGCAAACAGAAAATGTCCACGGACAAACAGCACGTGAAGGACAAGGGAGGCGAGGGCGTCACGACGTGGGCAGGTGCTTGCTGCTCGGAGGGTGGTGTGCAATGTGGGGACACCGGGAAAGAGGAGAGGCACAGGTCTGTGCCCGGCGACCCCACCCCTAGCTCCTGCCCGGGAGGGGAAGCTCAGCGTGCCCACTGGACAGTGGGTCAGGGGTCCATTGCCACTTTGTTCTCAACAGGGAAGTCGTGGGACAGAAACATTCATCACTGGGGAGGGGACAGAGTAGGGACCACCAGCAGCAGCTGTTGTGAACAGAGCAGACCACGTGCAGCAGCTCGGACAGGCCTAAAGTCTAAAAAATGCACTGTCTACCGAGGAGGTCTGAGCACAGACAGACCTGCACAGCCTCATATGTGTGTGTAGATGACATCATGCACCCACCGTGCACGCGCACTCACACACACTCACATGCACACTCACGCACAGGTGCTAAGCAAACGCTGAAGGCTACACATTAAGTTCTTGCACCAGCTTCCGCCGCAGATGGAGAGTAGAAAAAAGGAAAATGGTCACGGCGATAAAAAGAAGTGAACTTCCACATATTTGTAGCGATGATTTAAAAATATGAAGTTAGATAACTGATTAAGGACAAAAAGAAGAGAAGGGAGGAGAGGAAGGAGGGAGGGAGGAAGGTGACATTGGAGGCCACAGGGTCCAGCCGGCCCCCTTCTCTCTCCGACGGGTGTGGTCGGGGTGAAGTCGCCCTGGCCGGGTGGCCTCGCTGAGGCAGGTTGGCAGTGCCGTTCCTGTCTCACCTTTGCAGCAACCTCTTTACGAAAGAAAGGAGGATGCTTTTTACATTTTTCTTAAAGGGAGTATTATTTAAGAATCCCGCGTATCTGACAATGAGGCTTTCAAAGTGTGCGGCCGTTTCTGAAACCAAGTTAAACCAGGTGCTGGCTTTGCAGAGCACTGGGGGGCGCTCCGAAGGTGGTTCTGCTCTCTCCCGGACGTCGCGAGTGGCATTTCAACGTGACGCTCTTTGCGGATAAGCAATGCGCACCTTGCGCATTATCGTCGCTGCTCAATTTACCTGAGAGTCAATGGTACAACTTTTCTAGAAGTTTGGATATATTGATAGATTTTTGGGGTCATTTTCCAAATTTGGACTCTCATAGCTCCCTGAATGGCAATGGCCCATTTCTTGTTTCTGACCATTTCTAAAATTTCCTTTTCTTCCTCTGGTTTTCACTTATTTGACACTGAGGTGCCTACACAGATGTCATGTGTTTGGGCATTTATCCTGTTTGGGATGCGATGAGCTTCTTGGATCTGAAGACGGTTGGTGTTCCTTACGTTTGGGAAACTCCTGACCACCGTGTCTCCATGTGGCCTCTCCCTTTGGGACCCCAGCTGCTTCGGGGGAGACCCATCAGTGTTCTCCCACAGCCATTAAGTCCCCCTTTACTTCTTCCCCTTCTGTATTGGATTTTGCATAGCTTTTATTTCTCTGCCTTAAAAAAATCACTCATCTTTTCCCTCCTCCAGCTCCCATTCTCTGTCAAGCGATTCAGTGGATTTTTTTGGGTCACGGGTTTTGTATTATATTTTTGGTTACAAAATTACCACAGTTTTTTCCTTTTGTAGTTTCCATTTATCCATGGAGACACCCCATCGCTACACTTCCTGTGTTCACCTTGTCCTTTAAACACAGAAACATATATTTGACATCTGTTTCCAAGTCCTCATCCGATAATGCCCACATGGCATCCTCTTTGGCTACAGATGGAACTGCTCTGTCCCCGTTTGCCTGTTACTTCGCGTGTCTAGTGATTTTCGTTGTGTGCTGGACACTGGGGTGATTCACTGTGATGGCTCCACATGACGTGGTCTCTCCTCAGAAGAGTGGCAGGTCTTGTTCTGGCGGGCGGGTCAGTTTTAGCCGTTGAGCCTGCATTTAGTCTGCATTAGGGCGGGTCTAGGGACAGGGTGGCTCCAGTCTTAAGGCTGGGTCTCGACTCTGCTACTGAGGTGTCTGAGCTCTGACTGTTCACCCCGAGGAGCAGTTCTCCGCCAGGTTTTTCAGAACCTCACCCCGTGCCTGTGCAGCTGAGATCTAGCCAAATACTCGGTGGGATCTGTCTACATACCTGGAGCTCCCTCTCCGTAAAGCTGTCCCCACCCTGGCGCCTACCAGTTCCAGGCACATTGGCATCCCCCCGATGCCGATCAGTTTCCTCCCCACAGCAGCGAGAGGGCCATTCTCCTTCTTGTAGCTAATGTCCCTTTGTGGCATTTTGGGAAGTCCTGTGCCAGAGAGTGCCGGGGCGGTGCTGAACCTCGCCTCTTTGGTTCCCTTGGCCTCATTATGCCTACTGTTCAATGCCCGAGAACAGGTGGAGGTGAGGGGAGCGAAGTCCGACGCCTGTGACTCTGATGCGGCCAGACCCGAGGCCGAGCCCGTTCCCGAGTCTCATTTCCCGGGAGGCACCGGAACCCCATGTCTGTTATCTGCTCACAAGCCTGGCTCTGGCCTGCTGTTAGAGTCGCGTAGTGTCGGCGCTCGCCGCTCATCACGGGACGGGAGGGATCCCGCAGTCGCTCCCGGTTACGCAGTTTCCTCTAACCCAACTGCACTGAGAATGTACTTATCACTTAACGGATCTTTACCGAGCACCTGTTATGTGCCAGGAGCTGCTATCAGCACGTGGATGTAGTTATAGTTACGAGGGATGAGGCCTTTGTCCTCAGGAGAGCTTATTCTAGAGGGAGACAGGCGGGAAGCACAAAATAAATTAGAGTAGTTCAGACCGTACTGAAGTTTGTTGAGAAAACAAAACAGAATAATCAATAGACAGACAGGAGGTCGCGAACACTATAAACTCCTTCGTGGTAGAAACATTTGCGCGAGCTCAGTGGTTCTCGGCACTGAGGAGTTTTGTGCCCCCGCTCCTGGGACATGCTGACCAAGTCTGGAGACATTTTTGATGGTCACCATTGGGTACTTACTCCTGGCAACTGGGGGTTAGAGGCCATGGATGTTGCTAAACGTTCTACAGTGCCCAGGACAGCGATGTCCCCTTACCAGAGAATTATCTGGTCTAATATGTCAGTAGAACCCAGGCTGGAAAACTAGGGAGCTTTCAAAGTACCTTTGGTACTTGAATCATTTTTATTGGGCATGAAGTCAGCTATAATTCTGCTAGAGCCTTATTGAGGTCAGTTTAATAGAGTGAAAATTAAACTGGGAATGGGATGGGGAATTTTTTAGCATCGAACTAGGCAAGCCCCGGGCTTTCTGCAAGCTTGATTACGTTGTCAAAACATGCCGTTTCACAGGCGGAAATTAACCGAAGTTATGACCTCCCTCTGTGTCTAAGATCTTGCTGGTCGTGGACTCGGGGAAGCATTTACTGAGAAATTTTTATGGACCTAGGACTTTATCGGGCCCAGCAGGGAAACAGCCGCGTTGGCTCGTTGCCCTCGAGGGATCACACTTCTGCACAGGGCGCTCCCATTCGCAGGAGCCAGTGACCGCCATTTAGCGTCCCCTCGTTTCCGGCTGTGCCGCACAGGGAGCCCCGGCTGCTGGGGACGCTCCGGAGGAGGCAGGGCGGAGGCTGGGCTTGCTCTGGGGGCTGCGGTCCGAGTGCGGAATGGCTGCCTTGCCCGTCGGCTCCCAGCGAACGCGGGAGCCGAGAGGAAGTCAAACGCCGGGCAGGCAGAGCCTTCCTCTTCAGTGCGGCCGTGCCTTCTCTCTAAAGAGGCGCAGAAGTGAGGAGTGTGGGTTTAGCGTTGACACAAAGCCGGCTTCAAGTAGAGTGCGAGCCTCCTTAAGTAATAATAAAATGCTCCCTGAGCGGGGCCCATTGACGTGGCAGTTCCTGAGGCCGGGCACAGCGGCCAGCCTCCCCTGTAATTGCAAGAGGTCTCTCCGATCTTCTTTTCAGAAAACTCTTCCTTTTCACGCAGTCGTGGAAATTGTTGTTACCAAGCAACAAGACACATCTGTGCAGTGAGGAGTCGGGAGTGGGGGACGCAGGGACCGGCCCCTCCAATGCAGCGCGCGGCGATGCCGGTCACCCTGGCCAGTGGGGAGCAGGCGTGGTGTTCTGGACAGGTGGGGGTGAGGCACACCCCAAACTAAAAAGGTAGAAACGGAATGGCATGACCTCACAAAACGATGGCATGAAAGGCTGGATGTTCGTCCTTTTGTGTGGAAAATTGTGTCCATTTTGGTCACGGGCACCAGAAGAAACAGAGATGTCCTGCCATGGGACCCCCTGGGGACGTTCAAATGAGGGGAACTGAACACCCCAACCCTCGCCCAGGCACGAGCGGGCCAGCAGGGCCCCTGAGCCCGACGAGATCCCCATCAGAGGCACCTGGGAAGTGAATTGGTGGGAGTCTGTCCGAGCACCCTGTCCCCTGTCACCACCCTGGCTCTGACATGACCGCCTCCGCCTCTCAGGCCCCGGGAGGTGCGGTTCGCCCCTCGCTGAGCATGGGCATCAGTGTGGGGGGTTGTGGACGTGTCCCGTTCTTTCTCTTGGTCACAGCTCCTTCCAGGGGGAGGTTCAGCTCTGTCAGGGGTATGCCCTGGGGACCGCCACGTCCCCTCTCCTGGAGCAACCTCTTCTTCTGCCCCGAACATCTGCTGCCTTCACTGTTTCCACCGGGTCCACGTGCCGGTGCTACCATCTCTCCGAAAAGCATCAATTTACCTTCTAAAACCACCAACGTGTCCACCTACAGCGAGTAAAGCAACTTGCACAGGAACGAGAGAGCAAGACGTCCACGCGTCCGGCCACTGGGGACGCAGAGGGCTGGCAGGGCCCCTCTGCGCGCTGCAGAAGTGCGAGGGTGCGTGGGCCCACTGCATGGCCTTCCTGGGGAAACTGAGGCACAGAGACGGCCGGTTGCGAGTGAACGCCCTCAGGCTGGGCTCCCACAAGGAGACACCACAGCTGCCCAGGGCGGTGTTTTGGGCCAAGACCCCCACCTGTCCCGCTCAGCCTGCGTCTCCGGCACCCCCCTTTCCTCTGTGGCGAAGGCGGAGCGTGCTCATGGTTGGTTCCGTGGCTTCCCCCCCCACAGAAAAGCCACCACCACCCGGAAAGGGACCCACGCCAATGACTTGTCAAAGAGTCACAGTTGTCCCCCCTTGACCCCGAGGACACACTCCAAGGCCCCCTGGGGAGGCCTCAACCGCAGAGAGTGTCAAACCCCGCATATACCGTGTCTGTTTTCCAACCCCTACGTACCTGTGATAAGGTTTTACTTAGGAAGTAGGCACAGGAAGGCGTTCACAACAGTAACTAATCATAAAATAGAACAATTGTAACAATACACCGAACTAAAAGCTACGGGAGTGTGGAGTTACTCAGTGAAGCCAGGGTGGTGTGAACATAAGCATTGTTGCAACGTGACGGTTGACCTGATAACCAAGACGAGACGGCTGCCCTGTGACTCACGGGGGACCAGCCACAGCCCGGGACGCGTATATTTATTTTACTCACTGGTGTGCATTAAAATTACTCCCTACCAGCCCTGGCTGGGCGGCTCAGTTGGCTGGAGCGTCCTCCCGTGCCCTGGGAGGTGGCTGGTTCGATTCCTGGTCAGGGCACACATCTGGGCCACTGGTTCAATCCTCAGCTGGGCTTGTGCAGGAAGCAACTGACGTTCCTCTCTCACGTCTCTCTCCCTCTCTCCCGCTAAAGTCAGTAAACATATCCTCTGGTGATTACATCCTACTGTGAAAACATCCCTGCTCCCCGAGGATGACACCTGCTTGAGAACACAGCCGTGCAGGGCTCTAGGGCGGAGCCAGTGGCCAGGTGGGCTCCCCGGGGTCTGGGCGGGGGTACGGTCCCATGAGACGCAGTGGGTACTGTGCTCAGGGCCCACGGAAACTTTTCATTCCCTTTAAAATCAGAAGAAACATGGGCTCCAGCCCGATGTGTCCCAGAGTCAGGTGATCGTGAGAATGGGGGAAGCCTTCAGGTTCTGGGTTTATATCACGGCAAGTGCCGACGGACCAGCTGCCAGGTTGCAGTGGGGTGTGAAGACAGGGCGTGTCCTCACTTTGGCGGGCTCTGCTCTGCAGCCGAGACCCATGCTCTCTCACCCAGTGTCACGTGCCTGTCGCCTCGAAGCAACCCCCAGCCAAGCTGAGGCCATACTCTCCCAGCACAGTGGTGTTCCCAGGAGACCCGGAGCCATGCAGGGGGAGCCAGGTCAGGTTGCCAGGACAAACTGTCCCTTGCAGTGCAGACCAGGACCCCTGGATGCTGCTAATGCGCAGGTGTGGTCTTTCTGACATCAGCTCTTGGTAGCACCCGTGGGGAGGGGCCGGGCACTCCCCTTTGGCAGTCGGGGTTGTCCTCCCTGGTATCGGCTTCCCCGAGAGCCGGCGTCAGGGCTCCCTGGCAAAGCGCCCTGACGGAGGTCGGAGAGCGTGTGGGAGCGCCGTGGGACCCAGGGCCTGCACGCCTGTGGCTGCTGGTGTGGCTTCGGTGGCCTGGGCACGTCCTGGGGATGCAGCCCTCCCGCGCCGGCTGGCTCTGTCTGGAGCAGCTCAAAGAGAAGACGCTTTGAACGCCTCCCGCCTGGTTGCTGCATCCAAGGGGGTGTCTTGCATCCCTGGGACCTGGCTGCGGCCCGCCGCGCTCTGACGCCCACGCCCCTGGCGCGGGGTTGTGGCAGCTGGCTCAGATGGGAACGGGCAGCTTCAGTGGGTAACGAGGCTTCTGTGTTGGCACTGGGCTCGGCTCTGGGATGTAATTGGAGACTTTTATTTCAAGTGCAGTTTGTGCGGCTTCTCCCAAGTCTGAGTCAGTTGGTGAGGCGTCTGGAAAACCCAGTTGCAACAGTTCACAAGGTGGTCCAAGGCGGCTTTGCCGTTTCCTTTAAAAATCAATCTCTTTCCCCTCTCTCCCCGGCTGTGAGAAAAAGATGCCGCCTGGCCTCTTGGTCTCCTGTCACAGATCAGGCACAAGGTGAAGTGCTCACGGACCACGGCGTCAGCGTCTGGACATGCCACCCACCGAGTGAGGGTGGAGGGGAGCAGGCACCTTAGACAGTGCGCTCTACCCGGCGGTCACGTGACCCGCAGTGAAAGGTGACCTTGGGTCACGGAAGAGGGGCCTGTAGGAAGTCCCACAATACCACTTGCCGAGATCCCGCTTCCTGCAGCAGTCACGGCGGGTTCTCCGCTGACTCTCCTGCTGGCTGTCTGGCTCTGCCTGGTCACCTTCCAAGTCGGGGACCCTGGGAATTTCCAAGAAGGAACCTCGCAGAGAGCCTGAATAAGCAGAGACTCTCCCAGACCCCACCCCCAGGCCCTTCCGCCCACGGTTTTGAACTCTGGCCTCTACACCACGCAGACGGGGAACACCCATTCGACCGGAGCCTGTGTTCCGTGTTTGAAGTACTTAACGGTAACTCCACGAGCTCGGGCCCCCCCGAAGGTCCTGTGCACACCTGTATCCCCAGCGTGGACAGGCTGCCCCCGCGGACACAGCGTCTCTGGGCAAAGCAGAGAAAAGCATCCCTCTGGGAGGATGCTGCCCCCAGGGCGCAGGGTGGGTTCAAGGGCAGCGTTTTCGTGCAAAGGACAAGGGAGCCAGGGAGCGCGGGCGCCTTTCAGCCCCAGTCTCGGCCCCCATCAGGGCCTGTGGGGCGTGGCCCTGGTCTTGTCAACAGTAGGCACTTGTGCCCTTGGAAATTAACAAATGGATGAGCCTGTTGCCCCTTGGTGGGGTCTCACTCCTTGGGCAAGCAGCAAACAGCCCGGGAATGACCTCGAGAAGGTAACGTCTAATGACCACCTCCACCTTGGGGTTGTTGTTCGTGGAAACCGGAAGTTTTACGTGCGGCGTCATTTAGGAAGTCAGGAGAGCAGTGGCTCACGGGAAATGCCATCAAGCGGAGGCGAGGACGGGAGCTGGGGCCGGAGCGGGCTGGAGCCCGTGCTCCGCGGCGCCGTCGCTGCCAGGGGCCTCGGTCTCCTGGGCTCTAACACGGTGGAGGCAGCCCCGCCTTTGGAGTGCCGGCCTGCGCTGCTGAGGAAGCGATTCCCGCAGCACCGCTCGGTGGGCTGAAGTGTGCCGTGTGCGTCTGATGTGGGATTATGTCGTCTAATTCCTGTTTGGCCACGATTCAAAGTATCTTGAATTCGCGCTGAGCAAAAGCACTCAGGAACCTGGTGAGAAAATGAAGGGTTTTCTTGACCTTCCGGGAAACAGTCAAGATGCGGGCGCAGGAGGCAGAAGCTACGTGACGCGGGAAGGCGGCGAGCGACTCGGTGCGGGGGGTGAAGGGCTCGTGGAATGGCTGGGTGGGTAGTGGGGTGGGTGCTGGACCTGGGGGCGGCAGGCTCTGCAATATGGCCTGGTGGCAGCTGCCACACCTCGGACCATTGAGGAGGTGGGACTACGGACCCCGACACCACGCGGAGACGGGATCTCTCAGTCGGGCGACCGGGGACGGGAATCTGCTGCCGTCGTAACTAGGAAGACGGTCCCTGGCTGTGCCCGGCTGCCTCCCTCCGACGGCAAGTGGGGGAGCGGACAGACGCGGGCAGTGCCAGCCGAAGGAAGCCAGCAGACAGTGTCCCTTCTGCCTTCCACTTCTCAACAAGCGCATCTCTGATCAGAGAGCCGAGTCTCACCTGCAACTCTGGAGGTGAAGGGTGTGCTTTATTTATTGGTGCTGGGAACATGGCCCCAGGCTTAGCACTGTCTCTGCAGGTCAGGAGTCCAGGGGGGCGTGGCTTGGGTCCCCGAGGCAGCAGTCCCCAGGGGCCAGGGCTGGGGCCACACCCAGCAGCTCCGCTGGGGAAGGACTTGCTTCCAGGGCCACTAGGGGGTGGTGGCGTTCATTCCCCCAGGGCTACTGGCCTGAGGACTTGGTTCCTTGCAGGCTCTGGGCTAGTGGTCAACACCAGGGGTCACCAGGGGCCACCTCCATATCAGCTGGCCCACACAGGATTCTAGAACATGTAGTCTTCAGCTCACCCACCTTGGCCGGACTGGAGGCTCTCAGAGGGAGGTGCAAGTGGACGCTAGGTGCCAATTCATGTCCAGTGGGAAAGAGGAAATTTAAGAGCTCACAGCGAAACAAGGAAGACAGCAGGTGGGACAAAGCCGGTGGCTCCGAAACTGCCTCTGAAAGCGCCACTAAAGACAAGCCTCCACAGTGAGCAGGCGGAACGCTGACAACGTCGACAGTGGCCGTCGGGTCCCGCAGCTGAAGGCGGCTTCCTCTCCTCGAAGCAGGCAGGGTGACCGAGGGGACAGCACAGCACTGAGCCTCTGGCCCCTCTCAGTCCCAGGGCCTCCCCCGCCCGTCACATAGACCATCTCCCACCCCAACGTCCCCATCTGATAAATGGGGCACCAACAGTATCCCTCTGGTGCTGTGAAGGGTCGCTCTTTGCTCTTCATTGTTAAACGCTTGTAAAGTAATTAAGCGCTTCGCACAGTGCTCGGAACACATTAAGCACTCAAAATATAGGGACTATTTTCACTTTGCAGTCCAATGCCCCCTTGCCAGAAGGAGAAATGAGGCCAGATGGCTCCCGTGACCACGTTCTCGGTGGCCAGACGGTCCTCACAGCTGGCTGTGCTGAAGGTAGCCGGGGCCCAGCCGCCTTTCCATTGTGCACTGCGCTCCGAGAGACGTTTCCCGTGGAAGAGACCACCCTGTCCCGTTAGGCCAAACACATGCAGCTGCAGTTTTAGCCACGCGGAACGGCTGCGCGTTGACGCGTCCACACGGGGCGGCAGACAAGTCGCAGCCCCGGCCTGAGAGCGGGTAGGGCCGGTGAGCAGTGTCCCTGAATGTCTCAGGCCCTCAGTCACGGACAAGCCCCTCCACCGCCTCAGCCTCAGATGGTAAAAACGATAAAAATGACCCCAAGCTCAGGTCGAGAGCATTTTCGAGTCAGCGGATGTCACACTACGAGTCTGCACCTGAGAAATCCACACATTTCTCTGCTTCCCGATTTACATGAAGCTCAGACCGCAGAGCAGGGCCTGTCCGGCCTCTCTGCCCCGCTGGCCGGCGTTTGTCTGACAGACAGAACTGGGGAGGCCGGGGTGCTCCGCTGGCTGGGCCGAAAGGGACAATATTCATCGCCACGTGCTGGCACGGCAGACGCGTCCCAGCAGCCACGGCTGTGCTGAGACGGACTGGTGGCAGCTGGCTGGGGACGCGGGGCAGAGCTGACACCTGCCATCCAGCCCAAGGTCCCCCTCGGGGCTGGTGAGAGGGGCATCCCGCATGGCCCTGGGGGGTCGGACTCCATCTGGGACACCCCTCCCGCAAGCCGCGTGTAGGTGGTTCCAGCTCAGCCGTCACCCCCCGAGTCGCGACACGTGGGGGCAGCCGCAGGAAGGCAGCCTCGCTCGGGGGCTGGCTGGTTGGAAGGGGGTCCTGGGACTGTCCCTTCCGCTCACGGGGCCCTCCGTGGGGCCCTCCTCTGGGGACACTACACAAGACCTCCCAGGGAGGGCCACGCCCCATCACAACTCTGAGCAGTTGGCTAAAACCCTTCCTGTGTTTCATCTGAAATCGGGGTAGGGGTGTCCACTCTGGCACATTCAGCCCACCCAGAGTTTCCACGTAATTGGTCCAGGGCGGGGTTGGACCATTTGTGTTTTTCAGAACAGCCCAGGCGGTGCTGCCGTGCCGTCTGCACCAAGAAACACAGACACCCAAACAACCGCGTGCCAAGGCTGCGACAGGTGCTCGGACAACCCCCATGTGACAGAAGCAGCCGTCGTCCCCGCGGCCGATGGGGCCGTTTATGTGGGAGGAGCTGGGGGGAGTCGGCCTTCCCAGGCAGGTTCTCTTCCTGCCACCACACAGGCAGGTGATTACAGGCTGGAGACTCACCGTGGGGAGTGACGGTCGCTCCATAGACTTGGGAGTGCCCGGGCCCCGGCTGCGGGGGTGCCAGGTGACTGCATCACGCAGTGCAGGGTGGGGGATGAGACACGGAGGGGCAGCCGCAGCTGGAGTCCCCCGCCCTCATGTCCACTTTCAGACACTCTGGGTGCGTTTTGTTCGCCGAGCACCTGCAGGGACGCGGCATGGTGTGCCCTCGGTGTTGGTGGAGTCACGTGGGTGGAGGACAAGCGCCCTGCCTGTGCCCACGAGGAGCGCCTGGTGGTGCGGAGCCACATGGTTTGCTGGCTGACAGCTGTGGGCCCAGACGCGGTTTCTCCTGCTTCCGGACTCTGCTGCATTGGGCACACCACCTTGTCTGCAAAAATGGCCGTAATTCCAACTGCATCTTGGCATCGACGGGCAGACCAGTGCCGAGCCTGGGGGGACCAGGCACCGTGTCAGGGGCTTTATAAACGGTAGCGGTGCTAGGCTTGTATCAGCTCCCTGCTGCCTCGGTCGTGCTGTGTCACAAACCGTCCTCACACCAGAGGGCCCGCGGGGACAGCTGTGGCTTTTCTTCCCACGAGCGTATGTGCCGGTCGGACCGCTCTGCTGACCTGACCCGGGTTCCGCTGGCGCAGCGAGGCTGATGAGTCGCGCCTGGAGTCGGTGGCTGGGAGCTGTAGGCCCAGGACGCCCTCTGATGGCTAGTTTCTGTCCCCTCCGGGAGACTCGCACGCTTTCTCCTGGAAGGCCACCTGAATGTGTTCTCATGGTCGTGGCAGGGTGTGGGGCCTGGTGCCCTGTCAGGTTTCGGGTCGAGTCACCGTTGCTAGCTAGCCTCCCGCTGGCCAGCATAAGTCCCCTGGCTGAGTCCAGAGTCAGTTGGAGGAACACGAAGTCGCAGGACAGAGCTAGGCTGGGGCACAAGGGGGCCACCCGTTGGGGTATTAAGGTGACCGCAGTCCTAGGAGTTCATGGGAGACAACGCTGGAAGATCTGCTGCGAATTTCATGTCATTCCTCCTTATCCTGGTGTGAGGATGATGCTACCTAATTCAGTGGCGGCGATGGCCAGATACTGCGGCGCTGAGTAGGGGATGGGGTTCTGGCCGGGAGAGCAGGGGCCCTGGAGGCTTTGGTGAGGGGAAAGCGAACCCGGGATCCTGCAGAGGATACAAACCCACCACGCAGAACGTGCCTTAGAAATGGCAGCGAGGCCTCGCTTTAGCTCTTCCGGAAGGCGTCGAGGGCTGTGCGTTTTTTTTGTTTGTTTGTTTGTTTTTTCCAGTTTCCTCAGCAGTAAACACCGAAATAATAGAATGTGCGTGGCACAGAGATGCCTTTTGTGGGAACTGAGGTCTTTCTGTCTCGTATTTGAGGGAAGTGAAATGAAAATGGTTATGCGTGGTCAGTTCTGCCCTCGGCCAAGATGTTAAACGCGCTCTGTTCTTCATTCCGGGGTCTGAACGACAGGTACGGGGGAGCCGTTGCTCCTTGGGGACGAACGGAAAGCAAAGGCCGACGCGGGGCTTGGAGGTGGGGGGAGACGCCGCCTCAGAGAGGGGGGTCCTGAGGAAAGGGGGCTCCTCCCTGAGCCTACCTCCCTTCCCAGGGAGGTGGTGACCTGGGGGACAAGGTGTTTGCTTTCGCTCATAAATCAGTCCCACCTCAGGGACCTGTCGAGCTTTTTCGTGACCCGTCTGGCGGGCTGGTTGCCTGGCTTGGCCAACCGGGGACCCGCTTCCCTCAGCTTTATTTCCTCTCTGGGGATTCCCTAAAACTTTCACTTAAAAGAGCAATTTCTTCTGATGAAATCGCCAGTTCGCTCTGGGTGCTGGGCTCGTTTTATGATATTAAACATTTAAATATAAAGTTATAAATGTACCGTGAAATGCTGAGGGGGGTGATTAATTTGTTTTTATTTTGTGTGCGCCGGGGCCTCGGGAATTGCTGTGTTGAGGCGGACCCAATTACAGTCCTTGAATGCGGCGCGGCCCAGAGAGGCAGCCCCCAGCGATCGCCGAGGGGCGGCATCGCAAAGCTTCCCACGCTGGCGGCAGCTGCCGTCCCAAGCAAAAGGGGAGAGACACTTGGCGTAGCCGGGGCGAACGCAAGAAGGGAATTATCACTCCCCCTCCCCTGCCTGCCATTCCCTCTCTCTCTCAGCCCACGACCTTGCACGTCCTTCAGGCTTGGCCCATGCTCCTGCCCCGGGGGCTGGAGGTCGGACGTCTCTGTCTGAGCCACGAGCCCCTGCTTCTGCCTGTCTGATCTGGGCGGCATGGAAGTTCCTTTAGCCTCAGTTTCAACATCTGCAAAATGGGCAGCTGCCCCCGCCTGACAGGCCGGGGTGCCTGGAAGGCCCAGACTGCCCCTGAGGAGGCGGACGCGGATGTGGAGGGTGCCTGGGGACTTCACTGACCACCCCGCCTTCTGGGTGCCTGAACTGCCTTTGCTTGTCTCCGGGGCTGGAAAGAACAAGGTACAATCTTTCCTTTGCTGGGGCCAAAATCGAGGTGCTATTCAGGCAAGTAACGTGTCAAAGGTCAAAAGCCAAAGGTGAAGCCCAGTGAGTTGCGCGCCATCGTCCATGGAGCCCAGACTAGCCGAACTGTCCCCGCCCCGCCCCGCCCCGGGAACAGATCGGTTAGTTTGTCTGCTGGTTCTGCCAGAGCCCTTGATGCGCCCACCAGCCCAGGGTTTGGAGGGGGTGCTGGTGGCTTCAGGAACCTTGCTCCTGCCTGCCAGTCACCTAGGCAACGGTCACCTGGGTTTCAGAACACCACTGCTCATTAGTAGGGGGGCGGGACAGGATAACACAAGAAAACACAGCACAAATACACGCTGAAGGGCCGTCACTTGCTGTGGGCGTGTGTCTGGTGCTGATGGAGAAACGCCGGGTTCAGACTTCACAGTGATTTCTTCTGACTCCCGTTCTCAGCGTGGGCACCCAGCACGCAGCCCCTAGGGTCCCTGACGCATGACACTTCAGCAGCAGGTAAAAGATGCAGATCAGGCTCCCCAAGTCATGATCCAGTTTGTGACTTTGCCTCCCGTTGCCATGGTGATGATTATGGCATCAGAGGATTATCACTTCCTGCGGAGAACAGATCTGGGGACCTGACTGGCCTGCAAGGGAGGAAAGGCCTCGTTCCTCAACGGTCGCTCTGAGAAATTAAAGGGGAACCCCGGAAGTTACACGCGAGCTGGCAACCGTGTGGCACCGCAGATTCTTTTGTTCCAAATAACGGGGCCGGCAGGTTTTTAAGTTCAAAGCTTATGCAGGGGAGTGGGGAAGGCGGCGGCACAGAAAAGATGTTACGACAAAAGAACAAAAAAGGGAAAGTTAATGAGAACCATGGTGGAAGAGCAGAGACGATACAAAAGTTGAAACATAGCTGCGAACAGGGCATAAAACCATTAAGTGGCTTTTAATAAAAGGATTACCCTGAAAAAAAATACAACTGGGAAAGAAAAATAATTTATTTTATTAGGAGGAAGGAGCAGACTGGCTATCGCCCATAGGCAAAGTCCAGCCGCCCACGGGCAGTCAATTTGGGAAGAAAGGTCTCGACGGGGCTTCAGTGGAAGGACCAGGCTTACCTGTAGGCTGACTTCCAGGTAAGCCAGGTGTGTTTTTCATTGACCGCTCAGATTAGCAAGGGACAGCGCCTAACGTGACTGAGTTAGGCATTAGACATAAAGTCCTCAAAAAAATGTTGTCAAGTTGAGAAGAGCGTGCATTTGTGGACACCCTGGTTTTAGACACCCTAAGAAGACCTCATCTCGAATCTGAATTTCCGGTTAAACTGTGAAGCGCTACCCTGAGCACGGGCCCGGGGCGCCGTGGCGCCGGCTGCTCCGGGTTTCACGCGTGCGCTCTCGGGATCGGAGAGGGTTCGTCCGTGTTGTCCTTTAGGACGACTTCACGTTTGTTCATCCCCCGCACTGAGACTGATCTGTGACAGTCAGCAGCTGCTATAACGACGCCGAGTGATGAACCTCCCCCAAACCCAGGGGCCTGAGGCCGCGAGAGCTTCCTCCTCCGTCGGGAGTCAGCGGGCCCCTTGCCCGGCCCCTCGCGGAGGCTGGCGCTGCAGCAGGTGGCCCGGGCATCTGCTTGTCGGGGCCTCTCCGGGGCGCGCTGCCGCTCTGTGCTGCTTTAGCCCCCAGCCACTGGGGTCCCGCCGCCCGCCCCACCCTCTGGGCAAAATCCCAGAGGCAAAGCTTGGGCGCTAAAGGAAAGGACCCTTTACTCAAAAGCTTCCCAATTTTGGAATAATAGCTTTCCATGTGCATGAGGCACTTAAGCTCATCAATGAAGGCTAAACTCTTTAACTCCTTATTACAGCTTCAGTCACTGAAGCCTATCAATCAATGCTAAAGTCGTTAACACCTGAATTCTCCTAGCATTCCCTTTCGTTTTAATTCCCTTATTTCTGTAGGGTTAGGGTTTACAAACTAAAACAACATAAGATACAAAAGCTGCACAATTTTGGAAGAATGGCAGGCTTCTGCCCCAGAGACCGTCCCCTCTAGAACATCCAAGGAAGAACAACCCTGCCACTGGCCATGTGTCTGTTTTATGCCGGTACCAGGCTGTTTTGATTACAGTGGCCTTGCAGTATAGTTTGATACCAGGTATTGTGATCCCCTCCCACTTTGTTCTTCTCTCTCAAGATTGCTGAGGCTGTTCGGGGTCATTTTTCGTTGCACATAAATTTTTGAAATATTTGCACTAGACCTGTGAAATATGACAATTGGTATTTTAATAGGGATTGTGTGGAATTTATATATTGCTTTGGGTAGTATGGACATTTTAATGATGTTAATTCTTCCAATCCGTGAACAATATGCTTCCATTTATTTGTGTCTTTCTTAATTTCTTTCTTCAGTGTTCTGTAGTTTTTGAGTTCAGGTGTTTCACCTTCCCGGGTAAGTTTATTCTTAGGTACTTTGTTTTTCTTGTTGCTATAGCAAATGTTCTTTTCCCCTAGTTTCTGTTTCTGATATTTCATTGTTGGTGTACAAAAAGTCCTTCGATTTCTGAATATTGACTTTGTAACCCGCTATTTTGCCAAATTCACTTATTAGGTTGAGTAGTTTTTTGGTGGATACTATAGGGTTTTCTCTGTGCACTATCATGTCATGTCAATGGAACAGGATAGAGAGCCCAGAAATAAACCCATGTCTCTATGGTCAACTAATATTTGACAAGGGGGGCAGGAACATAAAATGGAGTAAAAATTAGCCTCTTCAATAAATGGTGTTGGGAGATCGGGATAGGTATATGCAAAAAACTGAAACTCGACCACCAACTTATAACATAGACCAGCATAAACTCAAGGTGGATAAAAGACTTAACCATAAGTCACGACACCATAAAAGTCCTAGAGGAGAACATAGGCAGGAAAATATCAGCTATCCTACGTGGTAGTATTTTTGCCAATGTATCTCCTAGGGCAAGGAAAATAAAGGGAAAAAATAAACAAACGGGAATACATCAAGTTAAAAAGCTTCTGCACGGCTAAAGAAAACATTATCAAAATGAAAAGGGAACTGGCTGTTTGGGAAAATGTATTTGCCAATGATACCTTGGGCAAGGGGTTGATCTCCAACATATATAAAGAACTCACATGACTCCACTCTAGCCCAATTAAGAAATGGGCATGACTCCACAAACAACCCAATTAAGAAATGGGCAAAGGACTTGAACAGACACTTCTCCAAGGAGGACATACACAGGGCCCAGAGACAGGAGAAAGGATGCTCAGCATCACTAGCCACCAGAGAGACGCCAATTAAAACCACAATGTGATACCACTTCACACCAGTCGGAATGGCCACCATAAACAAATCCACAAACAAGTGCTGGTGAGGATGTGGAGAAAAGGGAACCCTAGCGCACTATTGGGAATGCAGACTGTTGGAAAACAGTATAGAATTTCCTCAAAAAACTAAAAGCGGAATCCCCTTTTGACCCAGCAATCCCACTGCTGGGATTACACACTAAGAATCCTGAAACACCAATTCGAAAGCACCTATGCAGCCCAGTGCTCATAGCAGCGTTATTTACACTAGCCAAGCGCTGGAAACAACCTAAGCGCCCATCAGTAAATGAACAGATCACAAAGTTGTGGTACATTCACACAATGGAACACTGCGCAGCAGAAAGAAGGAAGGAGCTCCTACCCTTCCGGACAGCATGGATGGAACTGGAGAGCACTGTGCTGAGTGAAATAAGTCAGGCGGTGAAGGGCAGATACCGTATGGTCTCACCTGTAAGAGTAACCTAATCAACAAAACAAGCAGACGAGCACAACAGAACCAGAGACACGGAAATAAAAAACAAATCCACAGTGACCAGAGGGGAGCGGGGAGGGGGCTAAGGGTGGAAAGAAGGGTAAGGGACTAGTCGAGGAGCGTGCATGAACGACCCAGGGACAAGGACAACGCTGTGGGGACTGACTGTGGGAGTAGGGGTGTGTGTGGGGCAGTGGAGAGCAATGGGGGAGAAACTGGGACAACTGTAATAGAACAACGATCAAATACTTAATAAAAAAGAAAAAGAAAAGAAAAAAAAAAGAATAACCCTGCCCCCCGCTGCCAGGCCAGCCCAATCCTAGGCTGCGCCCAGAGCTCCTCCCCATCCAAAATCCACCCTAGTTACCTTCTGCAGGGACACGAAGCGGCTGCCGTGCGCTCCCCGCGGCGCCGCGGAGGAAGGCAGCAGAGCGAGCCCGCGGGCCCGAGCTCGCCCGTGGCGGAGCGCCCGCCCGCGCCCCTTTATTGCGGCTCCGCGGCCCGTAGAGCCATGCGCTCTGGAGGCGGCAGCGACTCAGCCAATCCCGTCCTAGGTTGTTTACCGTCGCCCCGGGCAACCTCCTCCTAGGGCCCCGCCCTGCTACCCAGGGATCCGATCAGGTCTCTCTGTAGCCATGGGACCATCGGCATACAGAGAGCCTTAGCTCTCCCAAATCAATTAAAAAAATTTTTAAAAAATCCTCACCCGAGGACATATTTAGGGAGACAGGAAGAGGGAGGGAGGGAGGGAGACTTCGCTGTGAGTGAGAGGCACTGGTCGGTTGCCTCCTGTGCGGGCCCTGACCAGTGAGTCGTTTTGTTCGTCGTCTCATCAGCGGCCATTCATCGAGGACAAAGAGGGACAAGGTCCCAGAAGAAGAAGAAACGCGAGGACAGGAAGACAGATGGCTGAGTGAGGCGCGTGGGGAGGCGACGGAGCCCGTCTTCTCCATTCCTCACAGTCTCGGCCGACAGGCGCCCATCGCTCCCGCCCTCATGGGCGCTTTTAGCTCAGCAGCTCAACCACACGAGGCGGCTCGAGGTGGGCGCTCGGACAGGTGCCCAGTGCAGACGGGAGAGGTGAGGGGGGGCATTCATCTCTGAACGCCCGTGACGGCGATGGCTGGTCCCTGCGTGTCTCAGTAGCCCTGTCCTCGGGGAAACCGCACTCTGATGGCAGGAACGAAGCCCCACCCAGCACTGTGTGTGCAGACAAGCCCTGACTGACCAAACACAGGGATCGGCCACCCTCTCGAAAAGCCCCCTTCTGATGTGGACGTGAGACGAGCCCTTCGCCACCATCCGAGGAATGAGTCCTCACGGCCCGTGCCCGAGGGGAAGGAGTGTGGGGTGCAGACGTCCTCACGTGTCCTGGCATGGCCCTGAAATGGCTGTCTTTTCTGGAGTACCCCCTCCCGCAGGGTTCTCCCACGGAAGAAGACGGCGGGATGCCTGAGACCCTTGTCATTGCTATTTTGTCCCCCACTTCCCCTGAACCCCAAGGATGAGTGCCTTGGGTGAGCTCAGCATCTGGGCCATGGGAACACGTCCCTGCTCTCCTGGTCTGGGCAGACCCTCTGACAGATGTATGGGCAGGTTCGCTGGGTTTCCGCGAGGCCTGTCCGTCACAGGCCAGGTCAGCGGGAGAGCGGGGGTAACCGGAAGTCTCCCCAGTGTTCTATGTGCGTCCGGGGTGTGGGAGCAGGGGTCTCCAAGAAAGCCACTCCACTGCCACCCTCTCTGAAAGCTCCCTTCCGAAGCGTCAGCAGCCCGGGGCCCCCGGACTGAGAGGCCCCGCCACCGTCTTCCTGGGAGCTCATCCCTCCACTGCAGTCGATGTGACGGGAGGGACACTTGCAACCCGCTGTCACCCAGGAGCACCAGCAGGACATAGTCTTGGCAGGTTGACCTCAGCTGTGTGAATGACCAGACAGAGGGTGTGAGGCCGTCAGTGGTGGGTGCTCCAGCGCCTCGCTGAATCGACCCCGAAAACCAGAAGGCAGACTTCAAATTGCACTCTTGTCTCAGATGTTAGAAACGTGGGCGCTTTGTACATCTTATTTGCTGAGAGCTGCCTGGTCACCTAAGTAAGATTTATTTCCAAAGTCTCAGTTGGAAAAATTAGGGAGATTATTTCTTGGGGGAATATCTCAAGTTACGATGTGAGAGCATTTTATTTCAAAGAAATGCATCTTTTCCTTTTGATCTGCCTTTAAAATCCACCCCGCAACACCCCGGACTCGTTTCTGACAACTCTCTCATCAGTTAAGTTCCCTGCAGCGATGCGCGCAGACGCCACTCGCGCAGCCGTAAATCATGCCGGGCCTGCGGGACGGGGCGGCGGCAGAGAAACTGGCTCCTCATTCCGACCGGAGCTGGCCTGGGGCGCGGCCCTGCGAGCCTGGGCCATGGTGTGTGCACTGTGGGAGTGTGTGCACGTGGGTACGTGTGTGCCTGTGGTGTGTGCACACACACAGGAGTCTGCATGTGTGCAAGTGTACACGTGTGTGCACACAGCTGTAGGTAAAATGTGGGTGTGTGCATGTGTTTATAAATGCCAGTGCCACATGCGTGTGTGCATGTGTGAGCATGTGTGCGCATAAGTGTAAGTCGGTGTGAGTGTGTGAGTGTCAGTAGTGGGCGGGCACTGTGGTCAGTGTGGTCACGGACCCTCTGGGCTCCTCCGGCCGCCATGTGTGGGGATAGGTCTGCCCTTTCTCCACCAAGAACGTCCCCCTGCCATCTCTTCTCGAGCTCTGGGATGTCCCGCGTCCTGGGCTGGCTGCCCGCAGCTCCTGGTCGACGGCTTCTGAGGCAGCAGTTTGATGGCCACTTGTCTCTGCCTCCCGCACCGACACCAGTCTGGGTCTTTCCTTTCATGGCTGAAGGGTCTATTCATAATTTTTATTCATTAAAAAAAAAATCTATAGCAGAGATTAATTCATCCGCTTTCCCAAAATGAGTAAGTAGTTTTAACCAGTTTTGTTATTTTTTTTTAATTACATTTTTCTCCACTGTGCAGGTATCAGCTCTTCTCAAGCCAAGGCAAACTGGCAAGAGCTTACGCGCCCTAAGAAAAAAAGCAACCGACTTCTCCCCCAGCGCCCTTTGCACCAAAGTCCCAGGGCTGGTCCCTGTAACCATGACAACCTCGATCCCTCATCCCACAACCAGTCGGCAGGATGGTGAGCCTTCCCTGCACTTTGGGGATGTTTGCTTTTGCCAGACTCGTCTGTCATGAGAAGCTCTGCGCACGCTGAAGCTCATTGCATTGTACACCAAAAAAGGTGAATTTGACCGTAGATAAATTTTTTAAAAACGCAAAACTAGGGGACAAAGCGGAAAGACACAGCTCTTATGGTTGGTCAGATTTCCAACCCTTTCCATGGAGGCAAAGTGTCCAGCGCCGACACCCGCACGTGGCCAGGAGCCCCGCCCGCCTGGGCAGCCGCCGTCTTGCAGGTTGCACTGTGCATGCTGAGGCTGATCACGTGTTCACAGCGCGGAGTCCCCGCCTGGTAGTGGAAGCAGAGGTCTGGCCCGATACCTGGGCATCCAGATGTGAGGCTCGCAGGGGACCCTTTCCACGTGGAGGTCCTGGGCATGAGGCGAACGGGCTCAGACAGGTGTGGAGCCAGGCGGACGCCAAAGGCAGTGTGGGAGAACCGCTGCAGGTTAGAAGCCATGGCTGCAAAATTCCCCTAGAAGATAAAAAACGTTCCGATGTGAGGCAAAGTCATGGTTAACCACAGCCAGGCCACGGAGAACGTTTCACTCACCAGCGTGTGTTTTCCTCGGTATTGTCCACTGACCTCGACGTGGGAACTAGAAATGCCCTAGTTTCAGTCAAGATTTCAGCTCTAAGTCAAAGAAAACCTAACTGAATCACCTAAGCCAAAACGGAAAGTTCTGATGTTTCCAGGATGGCTCATCCACCAACCGTGATGAACTTAAGGACAATGTTCTTTCATCTTTCTATTCTACCATCCTGTTGGTTTTAATTCCCAGACTTGCTCCTCATGGTCACAAGGTGGCTGCTGTAGCACTGAGCATCTCATCTTTGGATGGTGTCATCCCAGGCAGGAATAGAGCACAGCCTGTGCCTCTTTTTAAGAGACAGAACACCTTCTCCAGGAGCCCCTTTGCAGACTGCCCTTCCTGCTTCGGGCCGGCTTACGTGGTCACGTGCAGGTTGTTTTAGGAAGCCTCAGACTCATCGCTTTCAAGTGGGTTGTAATTTACAGGAGCTGGGGGCTGGAGAGTGACCCCCGATGACTCTGAATTCCATGGCCGCCTGCCGCTGCACGAACTACATAGATTTTTGTTCTCTAATTAAGGAAGGGCAGCAGGGTTGGTCCACAGGAGCTGCCAAGTTCTTTTGTGATTTTTTACAAAGTAAATTTCAGAGAATTTTTTTGGCCTTTAATTTGGCACATCGTGCTCCACATTCTCACAGAGCCTCGAACTGAAACGGGAAAGCGGCTGTTGACTTACATTTAGGAAAAGGGGTGCCCAGCAGCTGAACAACCCTGGAGGAGTCGCCAGTGGCGTTCGGGGGTGAGGGACAGGCCGGGGGCCACCCGTCCCGAGAAGCGATGACCCTATAATCGTCTTACACGGACAAGAAGTTCAATTGCATTCATTAGTCCTGTTCCTAAGACAGATGGGCACTTCTATATTTAGAAATGTGTTCAACAAGGAGGATTTCATAGCAACCAGAAAAATGTTTGCTGATTAGCCCTCAGTTAACTCTAATCATTCATTCATTTGGTTAATCGGACCATCTCGCCCAAACCTAGCAGTTAATTGAGACGTTCCATTTGTTTTTGCAAAGCCAGAAAGGAAAAGCGACAAGGGGGAGAGAGGAGGCCTCGCAGCTCCGAGAACCGCCGACCAAGCGGACTACGGGGCTGGGGGCCGTCCCAGGAGCCACCGGAGGTCTGGCGGTCCCGTTCGTTCTTTCAACAAACGTTTCTGAGTCTCTCCTCTGCAGAGGGCTCTGTGCAGGCACTTCTGGGAGGTGAAATGATAAGAGAACCAGGCCCCGGATTAAAAACCTTCCAGCCCAGCAGGGGCGGCAATACGAACGCGCACGGAACTCTAACGCACGGCGTTCGCAGTAAGGCGCCGGAGAACGCGGAGGGGGACGACCGGCAAGTGCAGAGGACCGAGCCCTCGGGGCGCGGCGGGCGGAAGCCCCGTTTGGGCCCATGCAGTTGTCCTGACTATCGTCTCGAGATCGAACGTGGGAAGGCCTGGCTGTTTCCTGGGGGAGAGGGGAGGGCGAGCTGGATTTATTGCCAGAAGGATAAGTGAGCCAGTCGGTGGCTTGTGACCTCGCATAACTCAGCTTGAGTTCTGAAATTACGCAGGCCGTTCGCGGCGTTGACCCGCAGCTGACTGCCCGCCGGTCCGCGTGGGGAAGCGCCCGCCCCCCGCCTGGCCCCCCGCGCACGCCGCTGCCTTGCCTGAGCTCACCCGGGCACAGGACACGCGGGCGGTGTAGCAAATTATTTCAGTAACACGCGTGCGTTTGGCCATTGCCAACAAGGAAAGACCTCTGAGGTGAGCCCTGAAGATCAAGAGGCAGTTGTTCAGGAGAAGGAAGCACTTTCTGTCCTTCCGGAAGATTCTTTCGCTATTAATGCATCTCATCACACCCCTAAATACTCCTTGACCCCACGTCTGGGAACGAGTGGGCCCAGAGCGGCCTGGCTCCTCTGCTGGGCAGGAAGAGGGGTCCCTCGGCTCACCCCGCCCCCTCCTGCAAGCTCCTAGGCGGTCCCAGAACCCTCTCCCATGCTTGGATTTCACTTTGGATTTAATTAAAACACCGAGGTCATTCACGGGCTATCCTGGCTCATTCCGGGCTCTGTTCCGTTTTTATAGGATCCCATTAAAGCTCACTGCAAACCTGTTAAAAACGTTAACTGCTGACAGGCAGTTGCAAACCACGTTAGCTGGCTTTTGCTTGTGAGACAAAGGCATCAGAAACTCCTCTGTTTCCCCGAACTGCAGTCAGAGCTGAGGCAGGGTGTGGGGTCACTGGGGTCCCATGGGCACTGGCGGGGTCCCATGGATGCCTGGGAAGCTGACGCCCAGGGCCTGACCCTTCCTGCAGGAGCCCCTGCTGCTGAAGTCCCTGCAGCCCCACCCCAAGCTCAGCCCCGCCCTTCCCAGCACCTGCAGGCAGGCGGGGCCAAGCCCCTGGACACCTGTAGGGTCCACTGCGGCGGCCGGCAGCCACAGGTGACCTTGGGACAAGCACGCACCACACTCCGTGCCCCCAAAACCGGGTAAACTATCGAATGCACAGGGTCTGGCAGAAGGAAGCCTGCTTGCGTGTGGATGGCAGGGTAGTAATACGGGTGTTATAACTTACAGCGTTAATTCGAATGTTTCACCTACAATGTCACATGGTGTGCTTGAGTGTGATGTTGTTACGTTACAGAATTACATGCTCATGATTTTGTAATAAAAGGTTTTGTAATAAAAAAGGGACGTTAGTGTGCCGGACCCTGTGTGTGTAGGTGGTATTGGTCACACAGTGAAGTGATAGTATTTTGGATACAATGGGGTAAACAAAATGCATCCTGAAAAGAAACACCGCCTGTTTCCTCTTGCCCGTTTTAACGTGGCGACTAAGAAACAAAGCCGCAGCGGACGTCGGCGGAGAGAGCCCCCTCCGCTCGCACCGCGCGGCCCTCCGCCCCGCGCCCCGCCCCCGGGCCGCAGCCCCCGCGCTCCCCGCCACCTCGGGCACGGGCTTCGGGAAAGACAAAACAGCGGGCGCCCGGCTTCTTGCAGCGGGGGGCGGCTCGCCCCACGCAGGGAGGGGTCGGCCTGTGTCCTGACAACGTTGGCCGATTCACTCGTCCCACGCGAGAGAGGAAGGGAGACTCGGGAGCCGGGATGCGTGGGCGAAGCCCCGTCTGCAGGAGGCTGCAGTCAGGTCTGTCCGACCCCACGCCGGGCCTCTTCGTTTTTAAGGAGGCGCCATTTAAGACGGCCTCAGCGACAAGGCCAATTTACTTGTCTTTTGCTTGCATCCCAACTAATGACGCTCCCAGGGGGCAGGGCCAGGCTGACGCCTGCTCCTTCCAACGCGCCGGCGGGTGAAAGACGGCAGCATGTCAGCGTCCAGCGCTTACCTCATGGCTACCTAGCCCCGGTCCCCGCGGCCGGGGTGGCACAGGTGGCAGCACTGGCTTCCCCCTTTAAGCCCAGGCTCCCAGCAAGACAGGGGAGCAGTGGGGGATGGAGTCAGCCACCCACATCACCGTTTCTGGAGTCCTGGTTCCAGTCCCAGCCCCATCTGCATTTGCTTTCAGGTCCATTTCAGTCTGGGGGCCCCAGGAAAACGTTCAGCTTCCCTAAAAGTGACGCGGGCTCGGGAGTACCGAGGAGAGCCACTTGCATGTTTACTGTTGAGACCACACGGCGGTTAAGGTTCTACCCACCGCAACACGGAAGCCGTCCCTCAGTGGACACACCTGCACGCAGCCACTCTGTCTGGGAGTGCGTGCCCACAGCGGCACCGGGCAGTGTTGAACGGCCACTAGGGACAGGCCACTGAGGCCTTTGCGTCTGTGTTGACAGGCTGGCAGACGGGGACCTACCAGCCGACGGGAAGGCGCCCGGCTAAAGACGTCAGAGACCCTGGGATTCCTCTCTACCCAGCAGACTGGACTGGACACAGCCCCTCCCTCCCACACCCTTTCCTGCTGCTTCTGAAAACCCAGCCCAGAAACCAGGGCCACCAGACCCGTTCCTCCTGTCCCCCCACCCCCCACCGGGGTACTTGATCAGACTCTGAAAGCCCCCTTGTCACACACGCCCCACCTATATAGGCTTGAGAGCCCTCCCTGTCGCTTCTTGCCCGGCATGGGGAAGGTCTGACACGGGGCAGGCCTTCATTCATTCATTCATTCATTCAACCAATGCTAGTCAACGCCCCGTTCCTGTCCCCCTTCGCTCATGCGCGCTGCACCCCGCGAGGCGGATAGACAGTAATGGGCAGTGGGAAGTGGGTGCCCCTGTGGGAAGTACGTCGGAATACCACAGTGGGGGCCGTGGTGTTGGGGTACAGCTAGGGGGCGGGCCTGGGTCCTTCACTAGGTGGTCAGTACAGGTGGGCCTGAGCCAGGCTGAAGGACGTGCAGGGGACATGTGGGGACGGGTGAGCACCGGGACCGCATCATGATGTATGTAGCAGGGACAAGTGTCCACCCATCCTCAGTTCTCTGTGTTTCTTACCTTAGGGACACTCTGACTGACCTCGTGTCTCTCCTTCCTCTAAATCAGGGGGACAAAGCCTGCAGTAGCTGCAGAGACCCAGCTGTCCCCCGGACGAGGCAGGGTCCCGGGGCAAGATGACCCGATGTTGTCGTTCACCCTGGAGCCACCGCAGGGCTCGGCCAGCGTCCCCTTCGTGGAAATCGCCCTGTCCCACAAAGGAGTCCAGGGCATGTTGGCACTGGCGTCCTCAGGAAAGGGGAGGAGAAGAATCTCCCGGGCGGACGTGTGGCCTTTGCTTTCCTATTTGTCGCGGTGGCGTCGTGCTGTCATCTCACGGAATTTCTGTGAAGAGTCAAGGAAATAACGACGATGTGAGAATTCCGGGAACCGAGCCAAGGGCAGGTCCAGGGTGATTGCTGAAGAAAGGGAATGTGTTTTTTGTTTTTGTTTTCGCCGACCTTGGAGGGTGCCGGCTACTGCGTGCGGCACGTCCACAGCCGACGTAAATCTCCCGGCCACGGCCGCTCGGCACCCACGCGGGGTCGAGAAAGCAGCTCTTGCTGGTGCCCCTGTGGGCCGGGGGGCTGCGCCCGTGCCTCGTGCCCCCGCCACTACATGAGGCTCAGGCTGCCTCCCCTGGCCTGTCCCCCAGGAGGCCCCCCTTCTTATTTGGAGCATTATTTTGAGGAAAAAACAAAAGCAATGAAAAGGCCACTGCAGACGAGCAATCCCTCGTTTATTGATTTTTTCCCGTCAGGTTCTTTTATGCAGACACACATTTTATGATAAAGCCCCAGTCTCGCCTTTTACGACGATAAATAATGCATTGCTGTCTCTGTGCTCCTGCGTCCGGCGGGGTCCGGGCGTCCCGGCAGGCCCCGCTCCTGCGGGTCACAGCTCCAGAGTTACGATCAATTTTTCTCTTTCTGAGAGACGGTTTCAAGACGGCCAGTTGCATCCCACCATCTCTAATTGCCAATTAAATTCCACCGTGTGCTTTTTTTATACTGTGTCTCCTCTCAGCCTAAGGACCTGGGTCTGCGGGCGAATGGGGGATCAGCCATACCCTGACCAGAAGTCTTCACATGATTTTCTACCTCCAGACCCCTCCCTTCCTGCTGTCCCCAACGTCCCCGCCAAGGGGAGCTACCGTCGTTGGGAGGATAAACATAGCCCGTGAGTTTTCCGGGGAGAAAAGCCCCGGCCGGGCAGGTAAAGGGGTGCATGGCGTGTGCCCCACCTGCACCCCCATAAAGCCGTCGGTGCCTGGAGGGGGCGCCCTCCTCGCTGAGCTGCTGCGATTGCCTGGAGAAGCCCCGCGAGCCCCTTGTGAAGGAAGGAGAGGGCCCTGCGGCCGGAGGCCTGAGGTCGGCCATGGAGAGTGGGGCCCGCCCGCCGCGGTCTCGGGGATCCGCGCGCAGGCAGGAGAGGAAGCTCCCGAGGGGCCCTACCAGGGTGTCGGAGAGGGTGACGGAGTGAAGATGGGTGGGCGGGGAAGGGACGCTCACCACGGGACTGGCAGCTTTTCTCCCCTCAGCCACCGCCCTCGCCCTGAGACACACTCACCTTCCCCAGGAGGGGCTGGGAGGCCCAGACTCGTCTCCGTTCCGGCCAAACGCCAGTTCCAGGGGGACAATAAAGTGAGTTAAGGAGCCCGTGTCCCCAGTGCACCTCACGGCCACTGGCCCGGGATCTGGCTTCAGCTGCACCCCAAGGCCGGGGCGAATTCTGGGGCTCATGACCTCAGGGGGGACCGGGTGCGGCGATGTGGGGGGCCATCCCCTTGCCGCCCACGCAGCAGCCCTTCGCTGCGTCTCCCGCGGCTGCACCGCGTCGGATGGGGGTGCACGTTCCTGGGCAGTGATTGCGAACCTAGTGGCTCCCACGACGAACCAGCCACTTCCTGTGGCTGTGAGGTGAGCAATCCATCGTCCATTATTTAAAGGCAAATTGCTTTAAGTGCAAGAAATAAAAAGACAAATTGGCAATTGGATTTCATGTGAGGAGATAAGGGTTGATTTGCTCCGGCGGGGCTGCCACAAGGCCTTAAAGAGTCAGGGGGAACCAGAGGAAGTGGGTTGGGCGGCGACGGTCATCTCGGGGCTTCTGAGCGGAGCCTGGAGGGCAGTTGCGGGTTGCGAGTTGGAGGGCGCACGCGGGGCCTCAGGCGGGTCCCCGGATCTCTTAGCCGGATCAGCCCAGGGTCCTGAAGGCCATCCTCAGCTCCGGCACTGATCTTTTTGGGCGCACTTTTTAATGGGACGAATACTGATGTCATCCAGAATGAGTCTTTCTTGGCCTCTACCCCCTCCCCCAGAGCCCACGTGACAGCGCGTGTGGCGCCGACTCCATCAGCCCCAATTCTGCAGGGCAAGACCAAGGCGCAGTTGCCTCTTCCCGTCGCCAAGGTCCCCTGGGGCGGAAGCCTCGCACCGCGGCCCTGCGGACAGCGTGCCACGGCACCAGCCCCTGCGCCCAGGAAGCCTCTCGCCGGGGCTGCTCTGCGCGGACGGGAGGCTCCGGAAACCGTCCTGGTGGAGTTCCCACAGGCCTGACCCTGGAAGCATTGCAGGGGTTTGTACTTTTGTCTTCTTTCAAGCGCCAGCCGGGCACTGCGCCCTGTCTCCTGCCCGCTCTAGTTCCAGTCTTTCTAAACAAGCGTGTTTGGATATTTTTATCCTTGGCTTGATGCTAGAGCTGCATTCCACCGCCTTTTGCTGCCACAGTTGGGCAGGAGCCAGGTGAACCCAGTGTATGCTCAGGTGATGGGCTGAGGGGGGAGGTGAGGTGCTCCGGCCTGCAGCAGGTAGGCCACGGTGCTGGGAGACTGCTGGGCCCCGAGAAGGGTGTCCTGCCCCTCATCACCGTGTCCCTGGGTCACACTTAAGTCCCTGCAAACACTGTGTCGCACATGGATCCCGCGATCACTAGCACCCTGAGACCTGAGAGAGCTCCACTATACAGGTGTGTGCTCAGACCTGTGTGGGAGAGTAAAGCAGGGAGACCGGGCGTGCCCACCGCGGGGCCCCTTGGACCTGTCCTCAAGCCGACGGGCAATGCAGTGAGTCAAAGGGACGTCCTAGCCCCACACGAGTTCCTCAATGCCCTCCGTGATGGGGGCTTTGTGCAGTCTGTGTGCATGTGTGTCTACCTGCTGTGACCACCTCTGCCCCGGCCGGGCCACCTCCCAACCCACCTTTGAAAGCCCTAGAAATCCAGGCCGAGCCAAGGACCCCCTGAGACCGGGCGTTCGGAGTGCAGCAACACCTGTGAACCGAGGCGGCTGCGCCTGCAGGAGGGAGGGGCGGCGGCTACTCCTGGGTCCCCCGAGTCTCCTTCCACCAGACTTGGAGGCTTTGACGGTTCTGGGCTCCTCTGCATCCTCCCGGCCCCCTGCTCACCACCCGCCGCTTCACAGGCCTTTCAAGAGCACGCTTTTGATCACATCCTGCAAGCTCCACACAGCGGCCGGGGGAGCCCTGCTGTGTCTCCCAGCCCCGGGCGCTGCCGTCAGGAAAGGCGCTCTCCGTGCTGCCCCTGTGATCGGCCGCCAGCATCTGTGCCGGTCTCGGTGACCCTGCAGTGAAGCCCCCCAAAGAAGTGACATGAAGTGTCCTGGGCGTCTTTGTCATCACAGGTGACCTAGTTGGCAACCTCCCAACAAACGCTTACGGGTCGCCCCCCGACCAGCTCCTCCCAGCAGTTTCAGAGCCAAGTTCAAGCCCGCCGGCCTCCGCCTGCCCTCCACCTCCCGGCGGTGTTTCCTGAGCCACAGAAACTGCACAGGGCCTCTTCCCTGCTGCGGCACCCCTGCGGTCTCTGGCGTAGCCATCGTCGGGGTCCCATGGTGACTGCCCTCGTTCCTCCGCCCACAGTGGGCTCTGGGGTGGCTAGTGCTTGCCTGATGGCCGTGGTGCTTTCTGTCTGCATCCGGCTCCAAGCCGGGCAGGCTGGGGGGCTCAGTGGACACGGTGTGGGCAGCAGAAGCCGCTGGGGGAGTTCGCACAACCCGTGTGTGGGCAGCGCCGCCCCTCAGCCAGGGAGCGGCCGCTTCTCTGGGCTCACAATGTCTTCTGCTTCATCGAAGCACTGTGGGGACCGCAGAGCCAGCGGCTCGCCGTCCACCTGCAAAACCGCCCATGCCGTTGACCACGGGACGCTCTCGCGTGTCTTAGGTCTCGGAGCTTCTCCTTCCTGCCCCTGAGGAAGGACAAGAGCAGCCTTGGGGGCTCTAGGGCCGAGCGGGCCCCCATGTCCTGACCGGCGGCACGGTGCTCACAGAGTTGTGTTCTGTCAGGTACGCACATGATCTCGACGAGGTCACCATGTCATCGCAGGCGCCCTGTGAGCTGCGTGATGGCTGCCACTCGCCACCCGGCTAGATCCACTCTGGTCTTCCCTCCCCAGGTGTACGGCTGTCTCGTTCTGACAGCGCCCAGTGCCGAGCCAGAGCCTCCGCCATCAGCAGCTTCTTGTCATCGCCCCTCAGTGATGCACCCTGGGCTCCGGGGTGCGCGGGCCCCTTGTCCCTCTGTGGGTGTGTCCAGGGTCCTTGGCTGGCTGCATTTGGACGTCCCATCAACGGGCCCATGCATCTCCGCCCCCAGGGATGCTGGCGCAGATGACAGCAGGTGCGGCCTGACGACAGTTTGACTTCGGATTCAGCATGAAGGTCTGAGCAGACTGACTCAACTCCGCGGGGTGGGCCAGAGAGGAGGGCAGACAAAGGGATGACTTCAGGGGCAGAGAAGGAGGGGGATGGGAGAGGGAGAGAGAGAGACTGATTAATTCTCCTTATCCTGGGGAAGGGGCGCAGGCTGGAGCGTCTGGGGCCTTAGCTTGAGGCGGCAGCTGGCTCTCTCCCTGGGGGGAGCGGGAGGTCCCTAACATGGTGGCCCTCATCCTGGGCCAATGCCCCCATGTCCCCATGTGGCACAGAAGCTGCGGTCCCTTCGATTCCACCTACCTGCTTGGACAGAGAGCCCGTGAGCCATGGCCAGCGAGGCCTGGGGACAATTTCTCGGCTTTCTAACGGACCCCCGTGGCCTCCCCAGGGCCCTGGGGATTGGAGAGAGGCCTGGGCATGGCCGAGCTTTCATGCGATTAATTTCACGCCCATCCGAGTTCGAACTTGTCCCGCGTTTCGGCCGCCTGAGTTGTGCCTCGTCGATAGGGTTAGTTGGGGCGGGGGGCCCAGTGGGCCAGAGAGCCTCCATCTTGCAGAACAGCGACCCTGGCTTTTTCAGAGCGAGGAGGCTGGGGCTCCTTTCCTGACCTGTGGAAACTGGCTTGACTCAATCATTACATCCCACAATGAACCTGCCTTCTGAGCAAATGCCTTGTAGCAGCTGAAGACGTTTGCGGACTGCCGGGAGCTCAAGTTCCCCATCTGCGGCGCTGCTCTCCGTGCGACACGCAGAGAGAAAACAGTCAATCAGCGTGGCTCAGGAAAGCTACTCGTCGGCGAGAGGCTTGCCTTTTCCAAAAGGCGCACACAGCTGGCTCTCGCACCCTCAAACCCTCCACACGCTGCAAATTCATACATAAAGCCCCGAACAGGACTGGAACGTGAACCGCCTTAGCCAAGGTGTGAAACACTTAGCACTGAACAAATCCTCTCTCATAGCTGTTGCATAAACAACAGGATGGAACACAGCCAGGGACCCAGAAAGAACTGGAGAGGGGCCGGCGAGGCGGCGCGGACCTGCGTGCCCAGCGCCCCTCCAGCTTCTGTGCGGCCACTGACGTCCACGGACAAGCGTCCTTGGATTCTGAGCTTGAGTTTTCTTCTCTTGGCCAGAGTTCAGGAAACAGCGATGGTGAACGTATTTTGGTAGGTCGTTTGCTAGGGGTTCCATCTGAGCTTACTTTGCTGTTAGTGTGAAACCGAGAAAGGGCCCAGGAATCCAGGGATGTCGCGGCGAGTTTGAGAGATGTCCCAGATGACAGGGGAGGTGCTGTCACGGCCACCGGCTGCCCAGGACCCGAAAGGTTTGCCATAGGTGCTGTGTAACACTGGCTAAACAAGCAAACAAAAGGCTTCATAGAGCCTCCACATGTGCAGTCCTGTGTAGAATTAAATTCTGTGCTTGAAAATCACAAGCATGTTTATTGTTCGGTGGGGGGAGACAGGGGGAGAGCAAAAGCTGTCAGATTCAAAGGCCTAACTTTGACTAAAATTCCCTTATTTCCCCATAAATAACTTATATGCAAGTTCGTTTTTTTTTCTTTTTTGTAGCAAAGGAATAAATTTACACATTGGCTTTTTAACACATCAGTTCTCTCTGAAGATTCATCTCCATGAAAGAGTAGCCATGTGCGAAAATGAAAATGTGCCATTGCGAGGTATTTATAATGACCACTTGCATTCCGGCGGCTCTCCGGCCCCGGCGGCCCGAGGCGAGCTTCCCTCCGTCCCGCTGTCCCTCCTGCCCGCGAAGCCGGCCCACCGAGGGTCTTGAGGCTCGCCAAGTTAGAAGCGTAATTTGCTAACATTCAGATCTTTTGTGTTGCATCCGAGTTTCACGTTAAGCGGTTTGCACCTCAGAAAGCATTATTGGGTTTATGTTTCTGGAAGCATTTTTCATTATTCATATTTAAATTCTATTCCTTTGAGAAGGAGATAAAGGCTGGAAATTTTTGTCAAGAGACAAATGATGTAGGTAGTGAAAAATCTCAGCCTTTTATCTCTGAAGGCATAAACCACTCTTAACAGTAACTGGAGCGCTCACAGAGCACAGGGTCTGGGGAGGACATATCCAGTGACAGGGTTAGATACAGGATCCGGCAGAAGGAAGGCCTGCTTGCGTGTGGTGGGTAGGGTAATCATACGGGTGGAATAATTAATAGCTTTCATTTGAACATTTCCCCTAAGGTGTCACAGGGTGTGCTCGAGCGGGATATGGTTATGTTACAGAATGACATGCTTATGATTCTGTAATGAAAGGGGGCGTCATGTGTGCCAGACCCCCCGTATTAGATTGACAGTTTTAAAACTTCCGCGTTCGATGGGGCTGCCCAGATGGCTGGCTCTGAGTCCAGCGGAGCGCGGCCCCGGTGGGCTCCAGGGGTTTGGACAGCGGGGTCCCTCAGGTGTGCTCGCCTCTCGGGCACCGGGTGGGTCTCGCCTCCCTTCCCTAAGGCCGCGCAAACTCAGGATACGTGAATCAGGCTGGGCATGATTTTCCTCACAGAAAACAATTCCCCCAGGGAAAGGGAACGTCACGTCAGGCTATGGTGCTGCTACCGAAAAGGTACTTCCGATGGGGAGAGTATTTAATAAGACATAAAAGCCAGACAAAAATAAATAAAACCCTTACTTGTCTTTAAAATTCTTGTAACAGCGATAACCCTGAGTAAACTCTTTTAAGGGGGATTTTTAAAAGTAGGGAATTGGTCACCACAAAAGTGAATGAAAATCGCAGAAGACTCCCTTTGGGGACGGAGGCTACATGATCTTTGATTTTGCTGAGCTGAGCAGCTCAGGGGAAGATGGGGATTCTTTCTGGAACTTTCCCAAGGACAGGAGTGCTGCTCGGAGTGCTAGCTAGGGACCGGGTGCCCTGTCCTAAGCAGGACTCTCACACCTCAGGGGTCATGGAGCTACCCGAGCACCTCATAGAAACACATGCTCTGGTTTGTCGGGGGCCGGCTGAGAGGTCCCGGTGACGCACGGGCTCGCTGCTTGTCCGGGAACCACACCTCGGAGAGCAGCTGTCCGGGCTTCCCAGACAATGCCCCTGACGACCCTCAGGGGTCTCCGTGAGGAGGGTACCCCATCACTCCCACTTTCAAAATGCAGAAACTGAGGCTCGGAGCGGTTAAGCGGTCCCCCGTTGTGGTGTGGTGACACTCTGAAAAGATACGTTGCCCTTGAACCTATGACTGTGCCTTCTGTTTGGAAAAAAGATCTTTGCAGATATAACGCCATTAAGGATCTCAAGGTGAGAGCATCCCGGGGTAACTGGGTGGACCCTAAACCCAGCGACTAGTGTCCTGGGCATAGAAGAGGAGAGATGCAGGGAAGAAAGTAACGTGGGGCCCGAGGCAGAGATGGGGTGACACCGCCCCAGGTCACTGAGCACCGCCCCCCGGAAGCTGGGAGAGGTGGGTGGGAGGTGGGGGGCTGCCCCTGGGGCCTTTGGAGGGAGCCCGGCACTGCTGGCCCCTTGGTTTTGGACGTTTGCCTCCAGGGCTGAGAGAATCCATTTCCATGGCTGTAAGTCCCCTGGCTGTGATTCCTCGGTTTGGCAGCCCTGGGGACACCCTGCCCCCAGGTACCAGGTCAGCGTATGCTGAAGCAGCGTTTACCTGGCGGCCCAGCTCTGGAGCCCAGCACCCCCGCCAGGCTCTGCCCTCCCTCCTGTGCAGGGGGCGCCCACCTGACCCATGCAGGTCCAGCAGGGAGTCGCTCCCCCAGGCCTCGCAGGAACCTGCTCTCGCCCTGTGTTTTGGGGGAGCCTGTGGCTGGGGTGTGGGGGGAGGAAGGCGGGTTTATCTTTGCCCCTGTATCAAGGTGATTGACCTGCCCCCCCTCTGAGATCCTGCCGTCTTCGCTCTAAAGGGCTGTGCGCCTCGGATTCGAGTGTGGAGGCCAGACAGCCGGGAACAGGGACGAGCACCAAAGAGGCGGTTCACGGACTCCATGCCCCTCTCCGCTCCCAGCCGTGGCGGGAGTCCCGAGGGGCACGGCTCCGCCTGGCAGCGCCTGTCTCTTCTCTCCAGAGCCTGTTGGTGGCTCGGGTGCAGAGTCTCCTTGGCCCCCTGGGATCCTGGCCTGGAGCCCACAAAGGGCCCCCTAAACCCCCCGAATTTCAGAGCACGCCCCTGCACCTCCTCTTGGCCTGGTAGCGCCTCCTTCCGTGGGTGAACACCCCCGAGGGCCGAACATCCCTCGGGGTGGGCAGGACCCACGGCTTTGAGCCTCCTGACGCTGCAGCCCCCTCTGCACCGCGCACCACGGTGACGATACTCTCTGCACAGGTGCAGAAACTGAGGCTCAGGGAGGCGAGGTCGCCACTCAGAGCCTCCCACAGCTGGTCACTGGCTGATCACGGAGCCCGCGGTGGTCTCGCCCACGCACCGAGCCCCTCCGAAGTCTGTGTTGACGTGTGGGAGGTCGGTGTGCTTCAGGCCCACGCAGCTTGGTTACCCACAGGTGCTCAGTGACTGTTTGCCAGGGACAGTTCAGCAAGTGGCAGGTGGATTTCTTCAGCGACAGAAACAGCTGACCCCCGGGGCACCTGCACTGGATGCTGGGCGGCCGGCTGACGGGCTGCTTCCAGCCCCGCCCCAGCCTTGGTAGGGTGCGCCCCTCGACTGGAGATGGGGAGCCCAGGACCCTCCACGGAACAAGGTCTCCCGGACGCCTAGACCACCGGCTTGTCTTCTTCATCACCTGGGTCCACGGGCGGCCCTGGTTGCCCCGGGAAAGGAATTAGGTCTCGCGCATTTGCAAAACTAAAACCAGGCCACCGAAGCTGTCAGGGGCCCTGAGGGAAGACAAAATGAGAAAAGCTAATATTTTTATAACATTGCATTGAGCGGAAGAGTGAGATAAAGAAAATGCAAATCATCTGGGGGCCAGGTGGGCGAGGAGGGGCTCCTTCCGGAAGGGACGGGCTGTCCCAGGGCGGCCCCCGCGGACGGCGTTCGGATACGTAGCCCTCCGAGGCAGCAGGTGGGGCACCTAGGTGCAAGTGGAAGGTGCAGCGGGGCTGCGATTCCTTGTCACGGGACTTTGGACTCGAGGACAAGGCCGAGTTTGCTAAAAAGCAGAAAAGGAGAGGTAGGGAGAAAGCAATAGATGGTGTGGTGTTTTCCTGGTTTTCAAAACAAAGCCAGGAGCAGTTTGGGGCTAAAGAGAGGAGTCTGATTTTCATTCTTGGCGGGATCTGGGATTCAAAGGGCCTCCGTGGAATTTCTCCCCAGAAGCGTCAGCGAGCGGGGCCCACCTGGGGCTGCCCGGGGGCCCCGTGCGGGAGGCGGGGCGGGCGCACAGAGGCGCGGACCAAGCTGAGTCCTGCTCCTTTCCAGGGGTCCGCTTCCCTGTGATGTCACCCTGCCCCCCTCTGCCCACGTGGCTCGGCATCACCGGGACAACGGGGTGGACGTGTTCCAAGGCTGAGTGCACCTACCGCGGCCCGGCCTCCTGTGGGGCCCTGTCCTGCGCCTGCGCCGTCGGCCCTCGGCCGGCCTCAGGGAGTCACACCGCGCGGCCGCGTCATGTCTACTCAGGGCACCGCTCCTGCAGGTGCGGTCTGACACGGGGACGCAGAAAACCCTCGGCAAACCCCTCTTCTCCTGGGACACAGGGTTTGCTGAGGTGTTTTCACTCCATGCTTTGTTTTTCCTAAAAGGTTCATTGTTTGATGTTTTCAGTTTAAGTCCACGGCCCACTTTGAGTTAATTTTTGTATACGGCATGAGCGTTAAGTCGGGGTTCACGGTTTGCCCGTGGCGTCCAACGGCTGTGCCGCCCTTTGTTGAAAACGTTGTCCCACCGCCATTGCATTGTTTTTGTACTTTTTGCAAAAACCCATTGGGAGTATTTATGTGGGCCTACGGCTGGGTTCCTCTCCTGGTCCACTTGTTTGGGGGTGTCTGTTCTCTGCCCACACCAGTCTTGGTTACTACACCTTATAATGAGTCTGAATCGCAAAGAGACCAATTCCTCCCACTTTCTGCTTCTTTTTCAAGATTGTTTTCAGCTCCTCTAGGTTCTGCATTTCATGTTTGTTTGTTTTTAAATGATAAAACACTTTTGCCTGAATGAAAAAGGTGTCATGAAAAAAATCAAAGACAGTGGTTCTGTATCCCCAAAACAGTCTTCAGCATGCAGTGGCATCGGCCGAAAATTAGGGAGACGCTCGGGTGCTAGCAAGTGTGATGGCAGATTAATCCCGAGGGGTAAGGGCCCCAGCTGGGTCCCCTCAGGGCGGCGCTGCCCCGGAGCCCCTGGGCCGCAGGGCGGGGATGTCGGCTTGAAGTCTCAGCCGCAAGTCGCGCCTGGGAAGACGACCTTCTCAGAGAGGGATCCAGGTGAGGACGTGCTTCCCCCAGGGAGATGCCGAAGAGTGGCCTGTCCGGGCCTAGGAGTGGCACAGAGGACACCCCTGAAAAAGGAGCCCTGGGAATCCGACCACGGCTCTCACCAGGTGCGCCCCGGGCTCAGCCGCGGGCTGCGGGGTCGCCGTGCTATTTTCTTGTCTTTTAAACTTACATCGCACATTGCTGGCCACAGCAGATCGGGGGACAGCCAGGTGTTCGTGCGCAGCACGTGACTGGTCCACGTGGTGCTCCCAGGGCCAGCGGGGAGTCGCGGCTCAGCCCGGTGTCCTGGTGGACCCGAGAACATGACCCGGAGTGCAGCAATAAGTCAACAGATGCAACTGAGGCTTTTTCAGTAGAAAGTTCAATAATACGCAAGGCTCAGTGAACTTCCTGAGGTCCATCTGGACGCAGTGAGCTGAGCAAGCGGAAGGAGAGAGAGGAAGACTCGCATTTCAGACGGGGGCTCCTCTGGGCCGATGGAGCTGCAGGCAGAGCGGGCACGCAGGGAGCTCCCAGCACCACCTCTCTCCCAACGTGGGTGGGCGCCCACGGGGTTTTATTATTGTTATTGCTGTTGATTCTCACACCTGCCCGGAGACGTTAAGAAGAAAGAAACCTCTCTCCTTCCGGTGGAGGTGCTGGGAGGGTGGGCGGCCGGAACGGGGCTGACGGGAGCTCTGAGTCTGCAGGAAGACCTTGGCCTGTGACTCGGCCGGTCAGCCAGGGAGCCTCTGCTGTCCACCTGAAGTTCAGAGCTGCCTGCGCGTCCTGCATTTTAATTTGCTCACCTGGCCAGCCTTGCTCCAAGGCAGCTTAATGGGGGCTCCGGGTGTCAGGTGGGGAGAAGCCTCTGGCACCTCTCCACCGAGGTGACCCCCGCCCCCTCCGTCTGACGTTCCTACAAAGAACAGGCGACCGCTCTCAAGATGTCAGATGTATTTATAAATAAGCTACAGCCTCAAAGAAAACCAGGCTGACCTGTGACCGCTGGGCCGAGGGCGCAGCTGCCCGGGGGTGGGTGAGCAGGCCCTCTGACTGAGACGTACGGGACATTGATCTTTCCGTGAGCTGTGGACACGGAGCCGGGCAGGAAGGCCCGCGGCCCCAACTGGGCAGTTATCAGGATTGTAACGCCTGTGAAAGGCAGATGTGATTCAAGGTCACTGACTCTGGGAGCTCCCGGGAGACACCAAGAGCCAAATCCTCACCCACAGGGCTCTGCCGGAGGAAGCACGGCACTCTTGCACCTGGAAGGCGCCCCCCGCAGTGGAGCCGGGCCGCGGACACCTGCCTGGGACCTGATGCCCGCTGCCCAGTGGTGAGAAAGCCATCAGGGGCCCCAGGTGTGTGTCGGGGCCGCACGCACACTGTCCTGAGGGATCACCTTCTTTGGAAGACTGTCTGTCTCCCTCACCAAGGGGCACAGATAGGGCAACCGCTGCTCCGGGGGCCCCTGGTTCAGCGTCAAAGGTGGCGCAGCTGAGGGCGTGTCTGCGCGCGGGGGCACGTTCAGTGGAGTGTCGGTCCTTTCTGCAGAGGGGTTTCCGAGGCCTTTCTGTTGCAGCCTGACCCACATGGTCCCTGATTTTGGGAGGGGGGCCACTGAGCCCTGGCTGCTGGGCCCTAAGGGGCAGGGGTGTTTGCACTTCCAGTGAGGCTGGACGGGAGCTCTGGAAGACCTGCGCTTTCCTGAAGGAGGCAGCGGTGGCTGGGGCCCTTGCAAAGGGCACAGAATGGAGTCACCGTGTGATTTGAAAGTCGGCCTGTCCTATTTTCACAGCACTGGTAGTTATCGCTTCGAAAGACAAAAGACAGCAAATGCGGCACAGGAAAGATGGGGCGTATCTGTCAAAAGGAAAAAGCCACATTTGCCCCCAGGAGGGAACAATGTCAGCCGTGTTCTGCCCCGGGCGCGGGTCTCCAGCATTGGTGGAAATATCATGGTGTTGGCGGGCTACCTTTAAGCCTTGACTGGTAACAGCTCGTTCAGTAAGCGTCCCACATCACGACAAGGGAGGACTGTCTACCACCAGTGCCCACTGAAAGCCGCGGACGCGGACAGGAGACGTGGACACGCAGCGTGGGGCCCCCATGCCAGTCCCAGCCCGGTCTCCGAGGAAGAGCTGCGGCCTCACCACGGACAGCTCGTCTGTGAAAACAGGTTTGAGGTCCTCATGTGTCCTTTCCACTTACTGATCCCTATTTTACAACAGGGAGGCAGGGTCTCCGGAGGGGGGCACATTTCAGGTACAGGGTCGCAAGGAAGAAGCCCAGGCAGAAATAAGAGGCGAGTTTGCTGATGCTACCTGCCGCTGGGCTGGGGGCGGGGGAGGAGTCAGACGCCCTGGGCCTTAGCTCAGCGGACCCCAGTGCCTCCCCTCCCCACACACAGTTTGCCACCCGTACTGTTGATCATGGAGGCTGTTCGGGGCTGGATGACAAACGTGAAGCAGCCTGAACGGTTCACGGAGGCACGTAAACAGAAGGTTCCATAGCAGGACCACCCCATCTCCAAGTCCAGGGGTCCCCCTACTCCTGGTCACGGACCAGCACTGGTCCGGGCCCGTCAGGAACCAGGCTGCATGGCAGGAGGTGAGCTTGACTGTCAGGTGCTTGAATCATCCCCGAAACCATCCCCCTCTACCCCCACCCCGTCTGTGGAAAAATTATCTTCCACGAAAATGGTTCCTGGTGCCAAAAAGGTTGGGGACCACTGTCCTACTCAACACTATTTAGGAAACAATGTGACCCTGGCAGGGAACTTCGGACTTCACAACCCGCCTATAGCCATAGAGCATAGTGACAGTAACAGCAAACGCGGCTGTTCATTGACCCCCAGGTGACACCCCACTGCTACGTGTGCTGTGTGATGGTTTTTTTTTTTGGCTTATTTTGTATTTTTATCGTTGCAAAAGTGATGTCATTTCAGCCCTACAAACATCTACTGAAGTAGGAATACACATCCCCATTTTAAGATAAGGACACTGAGGCTCAGGGGGGCTCCGACTCTCACGGCCACGAGGGGGCGAGGCAGGACTCAAGCGCGAGCGCCCCCCGTGCCTGGCCCCACCATCCTGGACGCCCGGGGGCCCACGGCTGCAGGAAGGTCTCAGGCCCACCTTACGGGAACCTCAGAGCCGACAGCCTGGCTTACCATTTTCACATCTTTACCCTTTGGTGTATTAGAAGATCAAAAACAAAAACAAAAACCAAAAAAATAAAAAGACCCAGTATCCGCCATCCTCCGAAGCCGCACCGGTCTGGGTGGGCGCTCTGCTTCATACGGACGCACGGAGAAGCCCCGTCTCCTGGGACACCCACCCACCATGATGGGCGTCTGTCTCACATGGCGCAGGTATAAAGATGTTTGTCCCTTCAGCAGAAGCAGCTCCTCTGGGTTGGTGTCCAGACACAGCAGATGTGGGGCGTGGCGTCTGCCTCCTCAGCTGTGGGCCAGAGAACAGGGAGAGGGGCTTAGGTGTCTCTTCAAGTGGGAAGGGCAACGCATTTGGAATATACGTGTGTTTCATTTTCATTTCTCCGCTATAGAAACGCAGGCCATCACAGTCCCTGGCTTGTAGGTTAAAAAACCCCCAAGGTCTTCAGACTGAGAGTTAAAGAACTTGTGAGTCGTCCCACCCCCATTACAGTGACCCCAAGACCGTGAACTCAGCGCGCGGACTTCGAGGGCTCTCGTGGGTGGCCCCGGGCTGTGCTCACCCCACCATCGCTCTGTGAGTGCAAATGCCACCGATGTTTGGAAAGACAGACAAATAACAAAAAGGCAAATGTCTTAGTAACTGTGCCAATAGCCCTGCCTCTCGGGCCTAGGTGTCACCTGTTTGTGAAGTGCTGGCCTCGAGCAATTGAGTCTGAGCAGCTCGGTGACGCCCGGGACGGTGCTGCCCTCACCCCGATGTCCCCCCCCCGCCCCCATACCTGCTGCCCCTGCCCCACTGCCGTGCATGGCCCCGCGGTCTGCCCCACGCGTTGCCTCCCTCCATGTCTTTGGTGGGCGCGTCTGTCTGGGGGCGTGTTCCGACCCCTCCCC
Organism: Mormoops blainvillei; assembly: GCA_004026545.1. Taxonomy (NCBI): domain Eukaryota; kingdom Metazoa; phylum Chordata; class Mammalia; order Chiroptera; family Mormoopidae; genus Mormoops; species Mormoops blainvillei. Next base: position 15,993 of record PVJD01004094.1, on the reverse strand, counting down.
GCGCCCGACCACTCTTCCTAAGATTCGGTTCGACCTCATTTCCTGGCGGTCAACACACCGTCCCCAGTCTTAGGGGCATCACAGGACTCCAGTCACTTATTTTGCCCATGGATCTTCTATTTGAGGGGGATTTGGAGGAGACAGTCCATCTTTGCTGTGCACAGCGTCAGCCGAGGTGCCTTAATGGGGGCTGCAGGCTTTGCTCCCCAGGCGCGTCACAGGGGAACTGGGGGACAAGGGGGCATGGTCATCCTCAAAGCATGGCTGCTGGGTCCCAGGAGGACAGGTGGCAGCTGCCTTCTATGACCGGGTCTCAGAAGTCACACAGCGTCCCTTCCTCTGTTGCCACCTATCTGCCCAGACTCAAGGCCAGGGAACATGGAGCCCCTTTTCCCTGGGGGGGACCCTGAATGTCGCCTTATAAGAAGGGTGTCTGGAGAAAGCGGCCATTTTGGGGAAAGACCATCTGTCACGGTCCCCCAGGAAGTCTCACCCACCCCCATGGCCAGGCGACTGCACCTTCTCAGGGGTCCCAGGGAACCCCGAGCACATTTCCTCATGATGCCCTCCACACGCCAAAGAATCACCTCCATGGGTCAGCGCCTCGCCCGTCTTGTCCCCGTGCCCAGGCCACGCGCCACGTGATCTCAGCCTTTGCAGGCCATACGCCTTCAGAGCCCCACTTCCTAGCTCTGGACCTGACAGAGCTAGTAACAAAACACCGCGGCCAGTGAAAGAACACCTGGGTGGCCGGGCCAGGGGAAACTCATCTTTTCCTTTCCTTCTAATCACCCCATTTTGAGAAATTTGTCCAGTGGCTTTGATCGGCGATTTCCCCGCCAGGACAACAGCGGCGAGGGCGGCTCCATCGCAGGTTTGGGGAAGGGTCAGCACCGTGACGCAAGGGACAGCATGTAGAACGGGGGTGCCCTTAGGGTTTGGGCGAAGACAGAGACGAAGAAAGTGCCGGATAAACACAAAAGACCTGCAGGAAGTCTGCCGTGGGTAGGTTCTGGGACCTTAATGACACAAGGAAACCCATTTTACCACAGGCTAATGGACGTAAACAAAACAACACTCCTTAAGGACCTGCTTTTATGGCGCCTCCTGGAGGAGAGACCCGGAATTAAACCTTAACTCAGAAGATCTTCGATCACTTAGAAAGGGCAGGGGCTGTTTTATTTAAGCTCTGAACGCGCTTCCCGCAAGTCATTATCCACTTAGCTCAGTAAATCCCCCTGTAAGCATATAATTCATCGTAAATAAATACTGCCATGGACATGCAGCGAGTATAATAATTTTGGAGTGTTTACCCTATAGGAGTGTTTTTAAGCATACGTATTTAGCGTTGTGTGGCAAATCCCTAAGCCTTCTAATGAGCGAGACTCTCAGTGTTTATATTTTGATTATTATCTTCCTAAGCGCAAGCCTGCCGACGGGGTTGGGAACAGCTTGGGATCTTGGGACCAGCTCGCCCTTTATTTCGGCCTCGCTCTCGGGCTCTTGGGACTCGGTGAGGGAGGACTTATTTTCCCCACGCCGCCTGGGGTTACGGTCCCGCGCGCCACCCTGGCCCCGATGACGTCATTCTGCTGAAGGCTCAGGGGAGGACGGGGGGCCTTGCACTGCCTGCAGCTGTGACATTTTCTCAGCCTTAACCTCTGATACGGTAAATCCCGACGGACGTAAGCGGAAGCTCTTTGGGGTCCTCCGTGCCTCTGAGGGTGAAAACAGACTCTGGGACCCGTAGGTTTGGCGATGGGGCCGAAGCTGTACCTTTTGCCCTTGTGTCCAGAGAGGACCCCGCTCTCCCCGTTCTGCTCCCTGGGGGAGCCGCGGCCGACCAGGGCGTGGGAGACCATGCGTGTGCTGGGGTGCGGGAGGGGGAGAGCCAGAGAGCGAGGAGAGGCTGTTTGGGGTCTGCATGGGTTGAGTTTTCCCATATAATAAACACTCTATATAACACTTTTTGGCTTACGGCTAGTCAGCCTGGAATCCGAGGCCGGGCCTTCGGGTTGGGCTGAGTTGGGTGGTCCGTGTGGTCCCAGCCGGGCTCTCTCCCCTCCGAGGTCCACTGTGCTTGCCCCGTTATCTCGGCCTCTACAGCCCGGCTGGTGTCAGCCCCGGGACCGCGGCGCCCCTCCACACGGCCGCCCTTCCTCCTGCAGGCCGCCAGGCTTCCGGAGGGGGGACCCGAGTCTCTCAGGGCCACCTGAGATCCGAGGGCTGAGGACACAGACCCTGTTGTGGGGCGGCTGCGAGGTCTCACTGCCCAGGGCGTCATGACAACGCCCAGCGGAGCCACCTCCGCACACGGACGCCCGCCGGGCCTCCCTTCGGCCCCTGTCACGCCGGCCCCTACCTTGTTCACGCGGGGGCCCGGCCTGCTCTCTCCTCCCGAGAGCGGCGCACCAGTGACCACATGCACGCGTGGCCGTTTTCTAGGTAGAGCGATGGTTTCAGGCAAACAGAGCGACTTTGTCCGTGGAATACGGACCCGGGGCTCCTCGCTTCAGAGGCACCGTTCGTAAGCAGCAGATGTTTGGAATTATAGCGCATTTTCCTCCAATCAAGGACAATTCAGGTGCCTTTGCTAGATTGCTCTCCCAGGCACGCGTGGTCTTGGCGGAATCCGCACGCTCCGCCCCGCGCCCCAGGGCGCACCTGAGCGAGCATCTGACTCCCGGCACCTGGCACGAAGGCCCAGCGCCGCCTGGGCATCGGGGTGCCGCAGATCCGCTGTTTTCAAACGCCCTCTAACACACACACGCAGCTGGAATGGGGGCTGGGGGCGTAAGCCCTTCCAGCAGCAAGATGAGTCTTTCCCCAGTAACAAAGTGGGCTCTTACCGGGAACGTCCACGTCGCAGGCGGGCTTTGTCCTAAACCGGTGACAGGACCCCAAGGCCTCTCTGCGCTGTGGCCGCGATGACAGGATCTTTGGAGAGAAAAGAAAACGATCCCATTGTCGTCAGTGTTCTGCGTGCTTTTCTGAAATCACAGTGTTTGATTTTAAAAATAAATGTTAGCGTTTGCCGAGGTGCCCTGCTGCTGACTGGCATCCACACCCTTTTGTCGATTCCAGAATCTTCCAGCCTCTCGATCCCAGAGCTATTCTGCGCGATTGCTCAGTTCCCCAGCCACCCTGCGTGCCGGGAGAGCGGCCTGGGGCCGGCCGCCGGAGTCCGACCTGGACAGTCCGTCCGACATCCTGGAGACAAGCTGGTTCTTGAGGCCGGCATTCGCAGAGAGCCCCCCAAAGCACTTCAGTGCACGGGAAGCACGAGTCTGTTTGGGACAGCATCGCACCTGCGCTTCCCAGAAGGCTGTCGGGCTCGGGGGTCAAGCCGAGGTTAAGGCGGACGCCCTGCATCTGGCTGCACGGGGGTGACACGCATCCCGTCCTGAGGACCTATCTGTTTGAGTCACCGCTTGTGGGGCCCATGGCAGCGAGTGGATTGGTCTCGCCGGCATGAAACCCGGCAGAGCCTGTTTCCCCCGCCTGCCCACTCTTCCGCCGCCCGCTCCTGGAGGTTTGGGGCTGCGCCCCCTGGTGCTGCCGATAACCCTGAGTGAGCGGAGGCTTGATCTGCCATCGATTTCCCCCTGATGGATGCGAGCCTGCCTTCTCAGTGATGGGTCTCCCGGGCAGGGATGTGGGGCAAAGAAAACGCTTTGCTAGTATTGGGAGAGGCTTGAGGGGTCATTTCCTCTTCCTCTTCCTGATGGACAGTCACTGTGAGAGCTGAGACTGACGTGTAACGAGGAGGCGGGGAGGCCTGTGTGCGGCCGGGGGTTCTGCAGGCCTGGGGCAGGGGGCGCAGCCTCGGAGCGCTTCCATATTACTCACAGTCGCCCCTGATTCTGCTGCCCTGGTCCCATCGCAGACGGAGGTGCCTTCCGTGGAAAATCTAGTATATAAAACACTTCATGCCACGCACACCTCACATTGGGTGTTGGGAAAGACCCGCATGGCCCCAGGGAGTCCAAAGGGCTGACTTAGCTTTTCTAGGATTCTGGCCTGGAAAAAAATAAAGCCCTAATTGCAATTCTTAGGCTGCTGTCAGGAGATATCAGCTCGGGTCCCACGTGGAGACGGGTCGAGTTGTGAACCGGGGAACAATGGCCGGGTCTGCCGCTGCCACAGAGACCAAGGGGTGGACACCGGTGTCCCCGGCGATGCGCCTCAATTCCCCTGCTGGCAGTTGCCACGATCCTGCCCCGCACCCACCCCCAGGGTGCTGAGGTTTCTACGCTTGTTCTTCTGAAGGGGTGGGCTGGAGAGGAGCAGAAACACACCACCTGCGTGTCAAAGGGGGCCCTGGAGCCCCCTCGCCTTGGCAGATGGCTCATTGGATGTTCAGTTTTAAACAGGGACGCGTTCTGGTCTTTGATGCCGGCGGTTCGGTTAGCCTGCAAACCCCTGCGCTTTTGGAGATGACACGTCGGTGCAATTCACTTATTTACTAGGTGTGTTTCTGCCTGGCCAGGCCGAGGTGGGAAATACCCCTCCTCACCCCTCAGGGTGGAAGCGGCGCCGAACCCTCTTCCTTCGGCACAAACAACCGACATCGGTCAAAATGTGCTGAAAATCAAAATTAAAGGCGCATTTTAAAATTGAAAGAAAAAGTGTTGGTGTCTTTCCTCCTCTCTCCACGTGGAGAAAGAAAATGGCAGAAAGAGCGTGGCTTTGAGACACAAGGCCATCTCGTTTTTGTCGCCAATAAGTCCGTGACTGCCGGCCTCCGCTCCACGGCCGGCGAGCTCTCGGACCCTCGGTTTTCTCTCCGGAAACACAGGTAACAACCTCACGTGGTACGGCTGTCTTGTGATTGCAGGAGCAGCACCTCCCATGGTCGGCGACGTGGACGAAAAGGCACGGGCTTTTCTCCGTTTAGAGCTACCCAAGTGACATAACAGCCCAGTGGGATTTGTGTACGGCGTCTGGATTGGATTTGAACAAATCAATTGTAAGGGGGCATTTTTAGAGCAATTGGGGAAATTTGAATAGGGATGAGCTCTTAGGTGACACGAGGAAAGGAGGCCGAAAAATGCTACTGCGGCTTCTGAGTGTCTCTTTTTAAGAGACAGGCACCAAAGCGTTAAACTGGAGACAAATTGTCACACTGTCAGGAACTCATTTTTAAAATGCTGAAGCAAAAAGCAGTTGAAGCAAATATAGTTAAATAGTAATAATTATTAAATCAAGGTGGTAATGGAGGTTTATTATGCTATTCTCTCTTCTTGAGTGTTTAAATTTTTTCACAATAAAAAGTTTAAGAATGACATTATGCATAAAGTTCCTTGCATGGGCCTAGAACATGGTAGGTGCCTTGGGCATGGGGCTCTTGGGCCTTTTTTGCCCACGGGTAGGTACTTACCGATCCCTACGGGGCAGGGAATGGGACGGGTGCGGTCTGTGCCCCCAGGTGGGTGGGCTCCATTCTGTGGCGACTGGATTCCCGACTGTTTTCCAGAGAGCAGAGTTTATGTGGGTCTGATCACGCAGGATTGAGATTCAAAGTCCATGCGGTTTTTACGGTATGTCAGGGCAGAGGACAGAGTGACCCCCCAATGCCCTGTCCCTTCCGCATTCCGACTGCCCACCTTGGACCAGCCACTTCACCGGGCTCCATGCGGGGTCAGATGCTGTGACTCACTTCGGCCGCCGGGTGTGTGTGAACACGTGAGTTGAGGCCAGGACGCGGAGGCCCCCCCGACGCCGCTGGAGGGCACGTCGTCTGTGCCCCCTCCTCCGCCCGGGTTCTGCAACACCAGAGCAATCCGGAGGCCACAGGACAAGAGTGCCATGTGGAACCTGGTGCAGGCGGCAGGACGGCCCAGCACCTCCGTGTGGAGCGGGAGGTTTCACCAGGCGTGCCAGCTACAGGAAGCCACCGCCCTCCTTTTGAACTCTCCCCGTGGTGACACAAGCCTCAGCGCACAGGAAGGGACAGGGAAAATCCGGCTGCAGCGTCGCGCTGCGGTGGGCGAGGCCGGGCTTGCATCAGTCTGGTTTCATCAGGAGGCTGAGCCCCCCTGCGGGGACACGGCTCCCAGGGTCCCCCAGGAAAAAGGAAGAGAAGGCAAAACAAGTTACTGCTCAGGACGGGAAAGTGAGACTTCTTAGAAGCGGAATGTTCTTTGTGTATCGAGGAGGCGAACACTGCTCTTTAAACCGCCCAGGTTCTCCAGTCGGAGCTGAAGATGGGGAAGAATTAGAGGAATTTCCACGTTTCTTAGATCTTGAGCTTACGCTAGGATTTGAAATAACCATTATTATGAGAAGCGTCAACTGTACAGAGAAGTGGGGAGAAGGGAGTCGTGAACTGCCACCTGTGGGTCCCCAGCTGGCCGTGACTGTGCTCCCCCGGTCACGGTCCCTTTGCCCTCCGTAAGCACCCTGAGGTGTGTCACTGAACCTCGGTATTTGCCTTTACATCTTTCAGAGACGTGGGGCACTTTCTAGAATGAGCCAGAAGACCAGTGGTGTTTCTGAAGACATCCGCACGAGAACCCTGGTGAGTGATAAACATGCTGGTTCCAAGGCCCTGCGCTGAGCCCACTGGGTCAGAATTTCCGACTTGATACCAAGATTGCACATCTTACAGGCCTCGCCTTGACTTGAATGCACCGTCAGCATAAGAACCCAGGACCCCCACCCCCAGAGCCACGTGGCCTGAATATGGGGGTCCTGCTTGAGTCTCGGGGGTGCCGTCAGCCACGAGTGGGGTGCAGTATGCGCGGTCCTCCCGTCCTTCCAGCAAACATTCCTTTCTCTCTGGGAACGGCAAACCCCACTGCAGCCGCTCCCGGGGGCACCAGCTTCAGGCGCCAGCTCGGGAGGCCCTCGGCGGTCACCGGGACATTCGTGCAGGAATGGGGTTGTGGGAGGCGGTGCAGGTTAGCGTCCACCTGGCATTTCACAAACGTCAGCCGCCGAAGGGCACCCTGCACGTGCCGTACAGCCCCTTCCACAGACATTATCGTTTCCCGAGGAAGAGACTGAGGCTCAGGAAGGTTCCACGCACAGCTTAGTGCCACCCCGTTATGACGTGGCAAGATCGGGGGACCCGTGCCTGTGGCCACTAGCATGGACGGTCCACTGAGGCACAGAGGGGTGCGAGTTTTAGCCTAAGAGCACTTTTCTTCCGTAAAAATGGTAGGGCATGGAGACGCCACAGCACCGGCTTGAGAGAGGGAGCGTTCGCTTCTGCAGCGCGAGGTAAGAAATTTAAATCAGATCAGGGAGCTCGGTTGCTATGGTACCGGGAAAGTACACTTTCATGCAAAGCAATTTAATAGAAGTGAAAATGTACACCTTCCAACAGGAGTGCCGTGTCTGGAGAATCAAAGCCCCCAGCCGTGGGCTGCTGGGCGGCCTCCCGGAGGCCTGGTCCTCCCGCTGTCCCTTCCCGCCCCTCAGGGCCACATCCGCGGCCCTGCTGGACACACGTCCTTGTCCTCGTCTGGGCCATCTGCTTGGGGGGCGGGGGGCAGAGTGTGAGTCTGGTTTTTCTTCCCCATTTTGTCTCCATCTCCTTACAGAGCTGAGCACGTAGCAGGTGTCCAGGCCGCCTGTTGAGTGAACGGACGGGGTCGTGGGGAAGGAACGCTGACCGGCAGGGTGTGGAGTTAGGTCTGCCTACTCTCCCCCTCTCTCTACCATCTGTCCGTCCGTCTGTCTGTCATCTATGATCTGTCTCTTGCCTGTCTCTCTCTCTTATCTCTCGATCACCTGTTACCTCTGTATGTGTTGCTAGCATCTACCCGCTTTTCTGCCCATTGCCAATCATCTCTGATGCATCGGTGGTGTATCTGTTATCTGTCTGTAATCCATTATCTGTGTGTCTGTCTGTATCGATCATGTATTTATCAACCATCTGTTTACCGATTACCTATGTATCTATCACCTCAGTTTCTTCATCTGCAAAGTGGGAATAACGATATTAGGGGTCTTGTAGGGTCATCATAAGCTGAGTGTGGAAACGAGCGTACATTAGTCCCCATCATATAGAGGGGGCACGTTCCAAGACCCCCAGTGGGTGCCTGAAACTGCGGATGGCACCAACCCCTGTGTCCACTAGGTTTTTTTCCATACGTACATACACACCTACGATAAAGTTTAAGTTGTGAATCGGGCACAGTAAGAGATTAACGATAACAATAAAGTGGAACAATTGTAACAACACACTGGGATAAACATCGTGTTGAGTGTGGGCTCGCTCCCTCTGATAACTGATCTGCCAACCCACATGGGTCCTGTGACTAAAGGGCGGGGGTGGGGATGCGGTGACAAAGAAACAACCCATGTCCCAGGGGGACGGGCCAATGGCGAGGTGCTCCCTCACCCTGCTCAGAGTGCCACGCAGCATAAAACCTGCGCGTTGTTTATTTCTGGAATTTCCTGCTGAGCGCTTTCCCATGCGGTGGATGCCCCGGGCACTGAGGCGTCAGGGATGATGTGGCGCTTAGGACAAGGCGTGTGGCACAGAGCACAGCTCAGAGGTCATTTTTCTCGCCGTTTGGTTTATCTGAGAGGCTCCAGTTTAATTGAGGCTGAAGCCACTCTTGCGTGGTCCTCAGGGCTCAGGGGTCTGCGGCCAAGCCAACCTCTCGGCTCCGTGGCCCCTCTTCCTCCCGCGTGCAGGTCAACGTCAACGAGCGTACCTGGAACGTGAGATTGTAACGTCTCCGCGCGTTTATCTTTTTAAGGAAGTATTGTTTTTGACACTAGATAGAGGTCGAAACTCAGTTACTTAAAAGGAAAAGAAAAGGAGAAGGAAGCGAGGCCCTCTGGGACGCAGAGCAGGACAGCGGGACAGGTGTCCGAGAGGGGGAGCGAGGCTTCTCTGCAGCGCATCGCGGCGCGCACACGGTGGGTGTTGGAAAAGGAAAGGAATTAAACGGACGTGACAACATGACAACCCACGAGACAGCCCCAGGACGGCAGGGGGCAAGGTGGGGAGGCCAGGCACAAGCTGGGGGGGCCCTCCCAGCACACAAGGAGTAAGAAAGAGGCGGGGGACCCCTGAGCGAGTGGCGAGCCGGGCAGGGGCTGCGTGCCGGCCCGGAGGAGCAGGTAGGGCCCCGGCAGGGAAGCCCCCCGCCGACCCACGGGCAGTGCGTTTGCCCGTGTGGCTGTGAGGTTTGGCGAGCTTGGTCCGTCCCTCCTTTCCTCCCCCTGCCACCCTACCCCAGCCAGTCACAGGAACAGGCCCCATGTGGCTGGGCTTGAGCGCTGGTGCCCGTCTGTGTCATCTCCTCACTCACCAGGGCCACAGGCCTGTCACCACACCCCATTCTCACACAGAGACTCGGAGGGTCACGGTTCCCAAAAGACCCTGCTCGAGCTGACATGCGTTCGAAAGCTTGTGCTCAGCGTGGTGCCCATGAGCGGATCCTTGAGGCCTCGGGTACAAGGGCTGTGCTGTCGGCGAAGCCGCCTTCTGTCCTACAACCCAGCGACGTCGCTCCTTGGCATGTCTGCTCCCGGGGAATGGAAGCGTGCGTCTGCACAAAGTCATGCTCACGAGCGGTGGCAACCCTGTGCTGCGGACAGCGTAGGTGCCCACGGACCAGCGAGTGGGCAGGAAGACACACCGTGGTGTTTCCATACCCTGGGACGTCCCCCCTCCTTGGGGGAGAGGAACGGAGCCCCGAGACGTCACCGCGCAGACCCGCCGTGAGAACGCGGTTGGAAGTGCAAGGAGCCAGATGCAGGGCCCGCTCTCTGCGCAGGGAGCACCCGGAACGGGCGCCTTTATGGAGGTCGAGACTCGCTTCGTGGTGGCCTTGGGCGAGGGGGCAGCCGCACGGACCGCGAGGAGACAAGGAGCTTTCTCTTGGGGCTGAGGCGTCTGAAACGGATTTATGCAGACGGCCACGCCGCTCGGGCAAGTCTCTAAAAGCCCTCAAACCGCACGCGTGAGCTGGGCACGCATTGTGATACGTGAAATGGTCCTCGAGAACGTGGCTTCAGGAAAATAAAAAGCGACCCCGTGGGGCGGTGTTGGGTTTCTCCTGCCTCATTCAAAAACAAGGCGCGGTGGCTATCGACAGCTCGTCGATAATTCAGAGAGTGTTCCAGAAAATGAACAGAAGACAGTGTTCCTTTCCTGCGGTGTTGTCTTAGGACAGTTCCTAGGAAGTATCGCACCAGAAAGACCCAGGTGACAAGGCTGTTGGCAAAAGGAGAGGGGGCTGCGGACGGGGGGAGCCAGAGGTGGGCTTTTCCAACCTTGACCGCCCCCAGCAAGGTCGGCCCTCCCCACCGCGTGCACACGGCCCCGTGGCCGGAGGGACAGGCGGGGCGCGTGCCCTTGCTCTGCATGGGGCCTGGGGGTGCTCATACAGCAACCGAAGCTCTTGGTTCTTGGAGGGGTCTCGCTGCACGGTGTCAAAAGGTCGCTGGGCCCCCAGATGGCCGTCTGAAATAGCTGGGCAGGGGCTGGTGGCAAGACACCAGGTCTCATTTGCTGAAGTGACGGCAGCAGCTGTCCCCTCTCCCCTTGTCCCTGGGCTGGGGGAGGAATGGGCATAGCGGAGGCCTCTCCATGCCCCCCCGCTTGTGGGCATCATCTGGGGGCAGCTCCTCTGCCTCCCTAATCCTGTCCCCACCTTGAAGGAAGTGTCCGGACCACTGAAGGCCGTGTCCTCTGCTCTCCTGGGCAGACAGCTGGCAAGTCACTATGGCGACACCATTTAACCCAAATGGCCAGGCCCGAAGATGTCAGCGTTCTGGTGACCGAACGAGACAGGACTCTTTCAGCGTGAGTGACAGTGGTGGCCAGGAGCAAATTACAGAAATCTGCGGGCTCCAGTCACGGAAAAGTCCAAACCGAAACGCTTCGGCCGCACGGTACCCGGGGCTCCCCGATGTCACCGCGCCTCTGAGCAGTTTCCCATCAGTGGCTCCATCCTCACTCACGCTCTCTCTGGGGTGACAAGGGTGACCCCCAGGGACAACAGGCTGCTGTAATCCGAGGGGCAGGAGGACAGCTCCCACTGGATCCTACAGTGGGAGGGACCCCAGGCATGAAACGCCGCCAACTCCGAGTGGGACCGTCCTCCACAGACTGCATGTTGCGCAGTCCCCAGGCCGCTGCTGTCTCTGAATAAAGGGGGCATCTTCTCTCCTAACCCCCGCCTGCCACGTCAGAGCAGGGCTCTCTGTGGCCTCGTGTGCGTCCCTGGCCACCCTGGGAACCGGAGGGTCGGGTCGCGTGTGCCAGGGATTTGTGCTCACAGATTAGAAAGCCGGAGTCCCCGAGGAAGCATAACGTCTGGGGGTGGCCTGAGAACATCTGGAAATGCCTGTTGTGTGGAAATCAAGTTGGTGGGCTGCTCTGCAGAGCCTCACAGGGCCTAGCCCAGAACGGGGGCTCTGCTCCGCCCCATCCCCCATCCCCCTGTCCCCACCCCATTCCAACACTTCTTGGCGAAGTCCTGGGATCTGAACGCCCTGAGCCCTGAGCCCCGTGTACCCACGCCACTGCCCGGCTGCTGGTACTGCCCCCCGCCAACCCCACTCCAAGCCCCATGGCAGCCCTGAGACCTGCAGCTCTGCTCGTGGCTCTGGGTCCTAACAGGGGTACAGTGACCCGTCCTCTCTCCCCAGGTGGCCGTGGGCACACGTGGCCCCTGGCCCACTGTCCATGAGCCCAGTGCTCCATGCCAGCTCATCATGGGCGCCGCACTGACGCTCTCTCTATGTAAGGGACAGTCCCCCCCTCAGAGAAAAGACAGACCCATGAGCGCGACACAGGCTGAGCCCCAGGCCGAGCCGACGCAGAGAGGGGCCAGTGGGGGCGCGGGGGACAGGCTCTCTGCCCCAGTGAGTCTGAGCGCCAACTGTGACTTTGAAAAGGCGTGGAAGGGGGTGTGTCTCAGGGCACTGGTTTCAACAAGAAGGCGACGGCAGAGGCATGTGTTTGGGGGCAGCGATCTCCTTATGCCTTTTCAAAACTCTATTTCAAAACACCTGGTAACGCTGTGATTTGGTTCCGAAGACGGCGCCAGGGAAGGCGGCCGGCGTTTAGAAATGCGGCTTCCTGTGCCCGCCGGTGCTCCCGGTGCCCGCCGGTGCTCCCGGTGCCCGCCAGCGGCCGCTCTCCACACCCGCAGCCTTCTGAAAAGCTGCGAATCAAAGGTTCAAGCCAGGATATGCTGACGGTCTCTTGCTCAGATCAGCTGCCGTGGGCCCCAGGGTGCTACATTCATCTGGTATCGGTGCCCTTGTTACACGCCATCCGTGGGCTTCAGCGGCCAGCAGGGTCTCCGAGGTCGTCTGTGACCTGCCCCGTTGGAATCAGATTTAAAGTGCACTTACGTCTAGCTCACTGACTGCCCACACAGCTGTGTGCTGCCCATGGCGTTCAGACTGGCTGCGACCGGTGCTACCTTTGGGGTCAGAGAAGAACAAAGAGAAATTGTCCCTTGACTGTTTGCCCGCAGAACTGACAGGATGTCATATGTCAGGGAGGGCTAACAAGACCTCATGGAGCTCCGGCTGCAGACCGCGGTGGGGACGCAGCGGGTGTGAAGTTAAAGTGGCGCGTGCCTGGGCGCCAGGAGATCTCGTTTCACGGGGAAAGTGCCTCGCATTGGCTAGAATTGGGTCCACCTGCAAGTGTCAGAAAGCCTAACTTAACAGCAGCTTAGCCAGGTGAGACTTTCCTCTCTCTCTCAGGGTCCGTTCCTATAGGTGCATCCAGGACCAGGTTCCTTAACCAGTGAGGAGCAGCGTCCCTTGCCGGCCCCAAGGTCACTGCCGGACGTCACTGCCAGGCCGGGCCTCGCTCCAGGGGCGATTGCGTCTGTGAGTGAAGCCTATTGGAAGGCGGCCATGCCGGGCCGTCTGCACATTGTCGTGGCTGCTGTCCTGTGCGGCACGGACAGCAGAGCCGAGTGGCGGTGGCGGAGACCATATGGCCCACAAAGACAATGACATTTACCTCCTGGCTCTTTTCAGAAAAAGCCGGCCAACTGCCACTCCCCAGGACCCTGCCCTCATGTCCCCGCCCTCTGCGGACTCTCCGGCCCATCTGAGAGCTGCGTGGGGCGCACGGTTCCGGATCCCCACGCGCTGGCCCAGGGAGAGCCTGCCTCTGGGCGAGGCTGTGTCGTCCGAGAGCAGCGTGTGTCTGTTGCGGCACCTTCCGCTCTGCTTGGGCTCAGGAGGAAGAAAAGCCCGTTCGTAGACGGGAACGAAGCAGGAGCTACGCCACGTGCATTTCAGCGGAGATTCTGATGGGCGGTCTTCCCCACAGCATCGCGTACGCTTACTTGAGAGTCATGGGTTCGGCTGCTGTGAACGCACAGAGTCAGGCCCCAGGTTGGGATTCCCTTCGCTCTTCTTCCAGTTGAAATGCTGGTGGAGAGAACTCAGTGTCCCGAAGAGGGAGTCCGTGCAGTCTGCTGTCGCCTCCCCTCTGCATCTCCCCAGCCGTCTCCTGTGGAAACCCCATACGCGTCACCATGGAGACGCCGGGCATCCTGACCACGCCCATGTAGCGACCGCCATGTCTTGACTGCAGAATTAAGGCTGGAGCCCAAGTCACCTGACCTCAGGTTCATTGCTATTCCTTCAATCCTGTTGAATTAGAACAGTAGCCTATAGAAGCACCTGCACTGGATGGGAACATAGGGTGTTCCCACGTGTTGACCCGTTGAATCCTTCAATGGGCCCTCCATCAAGTAGGTGCTATCGCCTCACCCACTTTACAGATGAGGAAACCGAGGCAGGAAGAAGCTGAGGGACCTACCCACAGCTGCCCGTCTGGTCAACGATAAAGCCCAGGAAAGAACCTAGGGCGTGGCACGTGACTAACATTTGTCTTGAACATCAATACTTTACAATTTATGTCCAATAAAAGGCACGGATGGCAAGTGAGTTTTTCAATGAGTTTTGGCAAACACGCACGTGCCGAACAAGACACGGACCATTCGCATCAACGTGCAGTGTTGCTCACGGGCAACCTTTGGGGGCAGCCCCCCACCACACGAGGGGACCCGCTTTTCATGGCTGCAGGTCGGTGCCCCTGTTCCGGAACCTCCCGTGGACAGAATCACTCAGCAGGAACCCCGCTGCACCCCGTGTCTCCCTCCATGTGTTGTGGCCACATCCTTCTGGCTTGGTCCCTGCTATCCATGAGCCGGGCTCCATCCCTCGTACGTCCGCCCATTGATGACGTTTGGGCGGTTTCCAGTTTTTGACAATGAATAGAAGGAGTCCATTTGTGGGCACACGGTTTTATTGCCCCTGCATAAAACCAAAGTGCCGACTTGCTGGGCCACGGCTCTGTATTCCCCTGTGGCACGCGGGCGCTCCCGTGGCCCCAGCCCCCGCGCGAAGGAGCCGCTCTGGTGGGTGGACGGGCGCTTCGCTGAAGCCGCAGAGCGCGGCCCGTGAGCTTGCTGGGTATCCGAGTATGTTCTTTCGTAAAACGTCTGTTCAAGTCTTCACCTCTCTTGTAATCCTGTTTGTCGTATTATTGACTTCCGGAAAATTTTATGGAAGACATTTTTCTGTCTGGGCTCTTTGTCGTAAATGTACACCGTGAATATTTTTAAACCAGGTTGGAGTTTTCTTGGTGGGAAACATGTTCATAACAGATTCAATTTTTAAAAAAGTTATGGGGCAATTAGATTACATATTTCTTCTCAAGTCAGTTTTAATGTTTCTTCTTATACAAGTTTTGATAAATGGTATGTTTGAAGAATTTGTAATTTCATCTGTTTAACATTTGTGGGCCTTAATTCATTCACTGTCTGCCCTCATCACTTCGCGACTGTAGCTTTAGTGCTGACCTTTTTTTTAATTCCTAATATTGGGAATTTTAAATTTCTCTTAAAATTTATTGTAGCTAGGGATTTATTAACTTTATTAGCATTAAAAAAAATGGTTGGCCTTGTCTAAGTGTTTTATTTTTTGTTTTTCTATTTCATTGATTCCTACCCTTACCTTTGCAATTTCCTTTCTTCTCGTGACTTTGGGTGTGATTTGCTCTCTGTCTAGCGTTTCAGGGTGGAAGCTAAGGTTGTGGGTTACAGCCCGGGATGGCATTTCATTTTTAGCTACGGGAGGGTTCTGAGCAGGGTGGTGTGGTGCGAGCTGACTCACGGTTCAATGCCGGTGCTTGGGGATGCAGGGGCTGACACGGGCTCTGCCTGGGGGACGACGGGCTCCCTGGGTGCCAGGTGGGAGGCTCGGGGGTGGGGCAGCCCTTGCCGGCCCACATTCGGACGCAGAAGAGGCCCCGCATACTGGGGAGCGGGGTGGGGGGGCAGGAAGTGCTGCTGTCAGAGGAGTTAAGAACTGAACCCTCCTTCTGGGGGTCCTTCCGAGGATGAGATAAAATCATGCAAATGGAGCTTTGGGCTGAGGATTAGGCCAACAGAGCCTCCATTACCAGTGTTGTGAGTCAGAAGGCCTCAGTTCACATCTTGATGCAGAAGAGGCAGAGCAAACAGGACGACCGGGTCGCCTGAGCCTTGGGGTCCCCTAGGTCTGCAAGGAGGAACCCTCAGCGCAGCTGGGGGGCCGCTCTGTCCCCTGAGACTTCTCTGTCCTCTGGCGCATCTGGAGGAAACTCCCACCCCCGCCAGGAAATGAAAGGAGTGAATTCTGCTTTCAAATCTCTGCTGAACTCTTTTCAACGTTCAGGTCCTTCAAAGCTATTTTTGAATCTAATTTTATAGTAATCTTTTAATATGATCCGATTCAATCATGAGTCTTAAATCTCTCACACCAGATGCGCGAGCATCCATCAAATCCTAACTCATTAAAGTATCTTTAGATGGGTTTAAAGAGATCTGCTGCTCCAGGCTCCAAAAAGCTGAACTTGTCAATCAATCAGCTTTTCTCAGCCGCAGTTACCTGGCCCAAACCCGTGTGCGGCGTGTGGTGACGTGCAGTGACATGTGATGACATGCATTCCCTCTTCCCCACCGGGCCAGCTCAGACACCCTCAGGAAACCGAGCAGGACGGAT